>CAMZMU010000073.1:44376258-44524651 GCA_947311845.1 Poa pratensis
GAGTTTAAGAGAAGAAGGAAGAAAAGAGAGAGGGAAAAGACTTAGAAAATGTAGCTGGTTGGTCTTCATGAACTTCCTCTTGATTTTATTCTAAGTACTCTTACTTCTTGGAGATGCTTCTGGAGTCTTGCTTTCTTGGCTAAGTCCTTCATTGTTTCCACTAATTTCTAACTTAGTGGTTTTGTGACTAGAAGAGTCATAAGAAATAACATGCATACTCAATTTTTTTCTAAGGAGGAAAGTCATGTAAGAAGTGCAAAATATTTCTTAAGGACTAAGATGCTTGCCATGCCATGAAATTATTCTAAGTTAATGCAAGGCAAGTAAGATGGTCCAAAAATGACTAAGGACCAAAGGTCAAACAATAAGGCCAAATAATTTCTAAGGAAAAGTAAACAAAACATAGTTGCTAAATTTTCTAAGGAAAATACTTTAGAACAATAGTTGGTAAAATTTCTAAGGACTAACATTTGTCAGAGCAAGTACTTAGAATATTTTCTAAGGAAACAACTAAATTTTCAAGATGCTAAAATTTTCTAAGGACAAGATCTATATTAATAATTAATAAGACGTTGAAAATTTCTAAGGAAAAGTGTTGTCACAATTTTGTTAAATATTTTCTAAGGCGAAATTACTTTGTTTGGAGAGGCATATTATTTCTAAGTACTTTTGTAACTAAAGTGATCAAAATATGACTAAGTCATTTTATTAGTCGAAAATATGAAGAAAATTAATTTTAATCAATTTTAATTATTAAAATACCACCTAAAAGCATTTAATTCATATTAATTACGAAAAACATAGAAAAATACTTTTACAAAAATAATAGAGTAATCCTACGGCCAAATATTAACTAAACAAAAATATACCAAATGGAATTATTCCAAAATCAATTTTTAAAAACAAGTTAGGTTCAAAATACTAATAAAGCCACTTTTGAAATTAAACAAAATTAATTCGGCGAAACATAAAATTAACTATGCCAAAAGTTTCTACGTGTCATAAGCTTTCCAAAAATATTTTATTTGTAAAATTTGGCCAAACCAATAAAAAGTAGTGATAGATCTAAGTTATAGGGTTTTTCTGCAAAACTACCGGTCTTCGGTTGACTGTTGACTCTGACCGCTGACGTTGACTGCTGATGGTGGTTGACTTGGCGCTGACGAGGATGCTGACTGGGCGCTCACGTGGCGCTGACGAAGCTGCTGACGAGGCGTTGACTGTGCGTCGACGTGGCGGCCTCCGATTCGTCCGTACCTGTTCGGTAAGTCATCTATTCTAGACCGTACGAGATGGATCTAACGGCTCAGATTTAACATGCTAAAATAATCTAGAGGTCAGGGGCTTTCCAGAAATATTTTATTTACGAATTATGGACTTATAGATTTAAAACTATTAATAATGTTTTACATGTTTCTGTAAATAACAAGTTAGTGCACGACTAAAATATATGTTTTTATTATTCTACCCGTATTCTACACGTTCATACGAATCCATAGACTACAAAAACATTTAAAACGGAGTTACGGTTGAAAAGATATGGATTTTACAAGATCTAACAATTTTCTGAAACTTAAAACGAAAATAGAAAAGATTAAAACACGTGGCAGCACCGGATTGGCCGGTACCCCTTCGTTTAAGTGATCTGTTCAGATCCGTCCGATCTGGATCTGATGGTCCAAAACGAATCTGGGAGAGGATTGTGGTGCTGTCTCACCGAAACGGACGTCGGCGGAGTGTCGAGGCGTTCCTGGTCGCTGGACCTGTCTTCCTCCTTGTCGATTATGTCTACCGGTTTCCCATCATCACACCAAAGATGATGACGCGGTCCGAAAAGTCCCTGATCTTTCAGAGTGATGAAGATGTTGCAGATTCGAGCTCCGAACCACAGAGATGTTCCCGGGCTATTCTGCGGATAATATGAAATATGATGATGTCTAGTAGATCAAGGAAGGTGCGTATAGGTAGAAAGACAAGGTTGTAGGCGTTGGTACGGACCAGGACGCTGGAGAACTTGGTCGGATCTCTCGACGACGTTCTGGCAATCTTCACGCGTTCCCGCGAGATCCTATGCATTAGATGAAATATAAAGATGTCAAATAGATGCACGGGAATTAGGAGAGTTCATAAGACAAGGTTAGAGCGGCTGGAGTGCCTCGAGGCGATGGAGATCTTGATCGGAGGTTCCGGCGGCTGCAGCGGACGTCAATCTCGTTCCCGTCAAGATTTGTGGCTAGGGTTCTAAAAAAAAAGCAGCTCCGGGGTGGGGAAGGGTGCGGGGTATATAAAGAGGTAGAGTCTTGGGGCAGGGGGTAGGGTTTGAGTCGGTTTTGAGAAGATTTAGTTCGTTTTCGGTTCGGTTTCATTTTATCGAACAGCTTGCGTGCATGCCACGTCCAGGAAAAAAACAAAGGAAAAAAGAGAAAGGGCTGGGCTGGTTCGGTTGTTGGGCCGGCCTGCTTCCTTCCGCGTCGCACGCGCGTGAGATGGGCTTGGTTTCGGCCCAACTCGTTCGGCCGACTTTTTTTTTTGTTTAAATCGTTTTTTTTCTTTTTACTGTTTTATTCATAACTTTTGATTTTTAACTCGGAATTGAGTCAAACCAGTTTTGAAAGTTTTGTAAAAACGTCCTATATCTTAATAAACTATTGTGGACTAATTTTATCCGAAATAAAATATTTTTGTACAAATATTTCTGTTTTTAAAGATTTTGACAAATCATTTTAAATTCAAAACTCATTTGAAATATCCAAATAATTGTTTTCTTTCAAAACAACATTACAACTTGAAAATAGAAAAATAAGTAAATATTAAAATACATTTCCAAAACATACAATCAATTCACAACCAAAAATTAAACGGAACAATTTAACCAACAAACTCAAAATAATATATGGAGCGTAAACTTGCTCTTACATTTTTTTCAAATATGTTTTGAGTGGAAATAATATTCCAACGTTTGAAATTTTCAAATGCAACAATGCAATAAAATGATGAATGCATGAATGCTTTTTTTTAAATCATAATACTTATAGTTTTCAAAAAGTTTTAATTTTTTTCTGATTTTTCAAATTTTTGAAAAACTTGGGATGTTACATACTACCACCCTTAAAAGGAATCTCGTCCCCGAGATTCGAGAAGGCTAGCAAGAGGTTGTGACTGGGATATCTAGGTGGCTACCACCCTTAAAAGGATTTTTGATGGCAGTAAAGAAAAGGAAAGAAACTAGTGAAGTGAAAACTTATTCTGAACGTACCATTCACTTCTTCCACATTGGTGTGGTTCACATGTCCTTTATCAAAAGGATTGGGTTTGGCAGCTGCTTCAGCTCCTTTCTTTTCTGGGCATTCATTGGCATAATGGCCCTTGTTGTTGCACTTGTAGCAAAGCACTTGGCTGAGATCTTTCTTGGGTTCAGGATTTGGACGGTGTGTCCACTGTTATGATCGTGGCCAGCATGTCCCTTTCCCTTGTGGCCTCCACTGTGATTGTGACTATGTGGTTTGTGACCATTGTTCCCATCATGAGCAAAATGTTTCTTGAAAGAAGGTTCGGGATGATGCTTGTTCGAACTCATCTTCCTCTTCCTGTTTTCAGCCTTCTGCATGCTATCTTCCAGTGTGATGGCTTGGTCAAGGAGTGCTTGATAGTCTGGAGCATATGCCACAGTCAAAGGAATCTTCAGGTCATCACTTAGCCCTTTGAGGAATTTTGCCTTCCTCTTCACATCAGTATCAATGTCTTCAGGAGCATAACGGGACAGGGCCTGAAAGTCATCCATGTACTCCTTAAGACTTCTATTCCCCTGACGCAGATTACGGAACTCTTCCTGTTTCAGATTCATAATGCCTGTGGAGATATGAGCATTACGAAATCCTTCCTTGAAATCCTCCCAGGTCAAAGTGTCCAAAGGGTGAGTAATCTGATAAGTTTCCCACCATTGGGCAGCAGGTCCTTCAAGCAGATGTACGGTGAACCTAACTTTCTCAGCATCTTCACATTCAGCTGTCACCAGATCTTTTTGCACAGAACGTAGCCAGTCATCAGCCACAATTGGGTCAGTTGTAGTTGAGAACTTGTTTGGCCTAAGCCTAAGGAACCTGGCAAGTCTGTCCACTTGGGGAGGGGGTGGTGGTGGTGGAGGTCCATGTTGATTTGCCATGAATTGAGACATCATGGTCATCAGCTGAGTCGGAGCAGCCATCATCTGTTGCATCATAGCTTCGTTGTTGTTGTTGTTGTTTTCAGGTACACGACGGGGAGGCATCTGTGGTTTAAGCATAGATGAGCAAAAGATAGACAGATCTAGGAGAAATATTCCTACCCATACAAGCAATTTGCCACAAACAACCACACATGATAAAAACTCAAATTTTTGAGAAAAACAACTAGTCGTTGTTGATCGAAGTACTCCCAGGATATGGGGAAACAATATGATAGTACTGCCATACCACAATTTGATAGGTCAATACATCAACATGTTTTCTTTATTCTAATACATAAGGGTGTCTATTCTATCTCCTTCTTGAGTGCATCGAGTTCCTCCTCTATTTCCTTGAGTTCATCAAGATATTTCTGAGTGTTGCGGAGTCTGAATCGAAGTCTTCCTCCAAGGTGTTCGATTGCCTCCCAAGCTGCACTTCTTACTGATTCAAAGAATGATGTGTGGAGTATTGGGTTTGTGAACATGCAGCAACCTTCGGTCTTGTAGTCATCGCCTTTGTTCTTGTATAGATGGAGTTGTACCCACCAGTACTCTTGACCTTCACCCATGAAAGGAAAACCTTTGTAGACTGCTGCTCCTTCAAGTCCCATGCTCAACATGAGGTCCTTCAAAGCTTTTGGAAACTCAGTCTCACATTCCAAGGACATGGTCATTGCTGGACCTTTCTTGAGTGATTCCAGGAGGCGGGACATCTATAAATAAGAGAAGGCATTTAGAACGCGAATAGTTAAGAAGTTACAAGAATGATATCAAAAGTTTTTAGACAAAAAAGCAAATAAAGTTTTGTCCTATGGGCTTTCTTATTCCTAACCAGACTTAGGGTTTCAAACCTACAGGCAACACAGTGCTCTGATACCATCTGTAGCATACCTGCACTTAAAAATTGGCAAGGTACCTGTGTATAGTGCAAACCCCTGGATCGTTTATTTGCACACACAGTTTAAGATGAAATATCACAACATTGTATCATGATTTCACGAATGATCCAGTACTTGGTAAAATATTCATTACAACTTGCATAGCATATAGCTAGCTTGAAAGAGTAAAGCAGCGGAAATATTAATCTTCATGAGTCCTCATCCTTAGCATGTGCCACAGGCGAAAACATGTTGGTTGCAGACTCGAAACCCTTAACGAAACTCACTCGTCGTCAGAATAATCTGCAACAAATAAAATTTTGCAACAGAGTGGGTCAGATACCATTAAAAATGGTTCTGGCAAGTGACACTATGTGGACACTTATTGGAATAACTCTATAGCCTATATGCATATTTGGCTGGTGGAGTTCAAGGCTATTTTGCATAAAAGCCAATTTTGCCTAACACTTTGTAAAACATTTTCTTCAAATTTGAGACATGGCATGAAATCCATGGTCTCATCTACCCTTGTTCACCATCCAAATTTTACTTAGAAATAAGATGTTGCCTCCGTTGCCATCCTTGATCAGCTGCTTGAATTGTCCGTAACCGGGGACACAGCTAAGTACTTAGTTTTTAACTCTGCAGAGGTTGTGCACTTTCACCATTAGACCCAACAAACCCAAACTATCCTCAAGCACTCAATTTGTGCTAAGGAAAAGGAGAGAGTTGAGACGAGACTTTTCAGAAGCATTTTCCCATCCCATACTGACTTGACGCGCTCCCATTCTAACCATTCTACCACCACCTGTCAAGTCGGGACGAGTCCACACAACTTAATCCATCTAGCCAGAGCCCATATGACTAATGGCTGCACGGTAAGCAATCTTCACTTAGAGAAAACATTGGCCCCTTAATACCCTGGGTGGCAACCACAAGTGACCATCCCTTAGAGGTCACCCCTAAGAGATGACACTCAACCTTTCCATCATCTTTTCATAACCAAGTCCACCCAGGTGATAAATTACTTAGTAGAATTAGCTTTAAGGAAAACACATTTGCATAGCATCCAATAATCTACTAAGTTATCAAAAGGGATTCTAGACACAACTAGAGTAAAGGTATGGTGGGTTTAGCATATAGCTATACTTCTATCCAACACATGCATATAAGAAATACACTAAGTAATGCATATAAAAATACTTAGGAAAAACTTCATGGGGGTGTGCCACTTGCCTTGGCAATAGGGAGTGTAGTAGTAGCAGTTGCAACCACCTTCGTATCTCTCCGAAATTTCTAACACATCAAACAAACCACAAATAAACATACAATCATAAATGCAACACTTAGAAAAATATGACATGCATGGAATGCAAAATGATACACATAATTATGATGAGAGACATACAAAACAAATAAGGAAAAGGACATAAAATAACTTAATCCCATTGGCTAAGGCAAGGTAAAGGTTGAGCAAGGAATAAACTTGATAAAACAACAACTTGAAAAGTTGTAAGGCTACTCTAAGTCTTCACAAGTTTGGTCTTCAAATAATCTTCAACTCCTTTGTAGCTTCATGTATCTTCAATGGTCTTCATTGGTCTATGTCCAGGGTGAGAGATAGAAAGTAGAAAGAAGAAAGATAGAAAGAATGGAGTAGTTAGTCTTCCAAGCATCTTCAACTTCTTTGTAACTTTCTCCTTGGTGTGTTGGCTCCATTGAAAAATATTGTGGACTTGATGGTTCTGTAGACTTGATTGTTGGCAGCATCAAGGTTGGTCTTGAATGTAGATTATCCACCATGGAGTTTAAGAGAAGAAGGAAGAAAGAGAGAGGGGAAAAGACTTAGAAAATGTAGCTGGTTGGTCTTCATGAACTTCCTCTTGATTTTATTCTAAGTACTCTTACTTCTTGGAGATGCTTCTGAGTCTTGCTTTCTTGGCTAAGTCCTTCATTGTTTCCACTAATTTCTAACTTAGTGGTTTTGTGACTAGAAGAGTCATAAGAAATAACATGCATACTCAATTTTTTTCTAAGGAGGAAAGTCATGTAAGAAGTGCAAAATATTTCTTAAGGACTAGAGATGCTTGCCATGCCATGAAATTATTCTAAGTTAATGCAAGGCAAGTAAGATGGTCCAAAAATGACTAAGGACCAAAGGTCAAACAATAAGGCGAAATAATTTCTAAGGAAAAGTAAACAAAACATAGTTGCTAAATTTTCTAAGGAAAATACTTTAGAACAATAGTTGGTAAAATTTCTAAGGACTAACATTTGTCAGAGCAAGTACTTAGAATATTTTCTAAGGAAACAACTAAATTTTCAAGATGCTAAAATTTTCTAAGGACAAGATCTAGTATTAATAAGACGTTGAAAATTTCTAAGGAAAAGTGTTGTCACAATTTTGTTAAATATTTTCTAAGGCAGGAAAATTACTTTGTTTGGAGAGGCATATTATTTCTAAATACTTTTGTAACTAAAGTGATCAAAATATGACTAAGTCATTTTATTAGTCGAAAATATGAAGAAAATTAATTTTAATCAATTTTAATTATTAAAATACCACCTAAAAGCATTTAATTCATATTAATTACGAAAAACATAGAAAAATACTTTTACAAAAATAATAGAGTAATCCTACGGCCAAATATTAACTAAACAAAAATATACCAATGGAATTATTCCAAAATCAATTTTTAAAAACAAGTTAGGTTCAAAATACTAATAAAGCCACTTTTGAAATTAAACAACATTAATTCGGCGAAACATAAAATTAACTATGCCAAAAGTTTCTACGTGTCATAAGCTTTCCAAAAATATTTTATTTGTAAAATTTGGCCAAACCAATAAAAAGTAGTGATAGATCTAAGTTATAGGGTTTTTCTGCAAAACTGCCGGTCTTCGGTTGACTGTTGACTCTGACCGCTGACGTTGACTGCTGATGGTGGTTGACTTGGCGCTGACGAGGATGCTGACTGGGCGCTCACGTGGCGCTGACGAAGCTGCTGACGAGGCGTTGACTGTGCGTCGACGTGGCGGCCTCCGATTCGTCCGTACCTGTTCGGTAAGTCATCTATTCTAGACCGTACGAGATGGATCTAACGGCTCAGATTTAACATGCTAAAATAATCTAGAGGTCAGGGGCTTTCCAGAAATATTTTATTTACGAATTATGGACTTATAGATTTAAAACTATTAATAATGTTTTACATGTTTCTGTAAATAACAAGTTAGTGCACGACTAAAATATATGTTTTTATTATTCTACCGTATTCTACACGTTCATACGAATCCATAGACTACAAAAACATTTAAAACGGAGTTACGGTTGAAAAGATATGGATTTTACAAGATCTAACAATTTTCTGAAACTTAAAACGAAAATAGAAAAGATTAAAACACGTGGCAGCACCGGATTGGCCGGTACCCCTTCGTTTAAGTGATCTGTTCAGATCCGTCCGATCTGGATCTGATGGTCCAAAACGAATCTGGGAGAGGATTGTGGTGCTGTCTCACCGAAACGGACGTCGGCGGAGTGTCGAGGCGTTCCTGGTCGCTGGACCTGTCTTCCTCCTTGTCGATTATGTCTACCGGTTTCCCATCATCACACCAAAGATGATGACGCGGTCCGAAAAGTCCCTGATCTTTCAGAGTGATGAAGATGTTGCAGATTCGAGCTCCGAACCACAGAGATGTTCCCGGGCTATTCTGCGGATAATATGAAATATGATGATGTCTAGTAGATCAAGGAAGGTGCGTATAGGTAGAAAGACAAGGTTGTAGGCGTTGGTACGGACCAGGACGCTGGAGAACTTGGTCGGATCTCTCGACGACGTTCTGGCAATCTTCACGCGTTCCCGCGAGATCCTATGCATTAGATGAAATATAAAGA
Organism: Poa pratensis; assembly: GCA_947311845.1. Lineage (NCBI taxonomy): Eukaryota > Viridiplantae > Streptophyta > Magnoliopsida > Poales > Poaceae > Poa > Poa pratensis. Next base: position 44,385,233 of record CAMZMU010000073.1, read on the forward strand.
TGTCAAATAGATGCACGGGAATTAGGAGAGTTCATAAGACAAGGTTAGAGCGGCTGGAGTGCCTCGAGGCGATGGAGATCTTGATCGGAGGTTCCGGCGGCTGCAGCGGACGTCAATCTCGTTCCCGTCAAGATTTGTGGCTAGGGTTCTAAAAAAAAAGCAGCTCCGGGGTGGGGAAGGGTGCGGGGTATATAAAGAGGTAGAGTCTTGGGGCAGGGGTAGGGTTTGAGTCGGTTTTGAGAAGATTTAGTTCGTTTTCGGTTCGGTTTCATTTTATCGAACAGCTTGCGTGCATGCCACGTCCAGGAAAAAAAACAAAGGAAAAAAGAGAAAGGGCTGGGCTGGTTCGGTTGTTGGGCCGGCCTGCTTCCTTCCGCGTCGCACGCGCGTGAGATGGGCTTGGTTTCGGCCCAACTCGTTCGGCCGACTTTTTTTTTTAAATCGTTTTTTCTTTTTCTTTTTACTGTTTTATTCATAACTTTTGATTTTTAACTCGGAATTGAGTCAAACCAGTTTTGAAAGTTTTGTAAAAACGTCCTATATCTTAATAAACTATTGTGGACTAATTTTATCCGAAATAAAATATTTTTGTACAAATATTTCTGTTTTTAAAGATTTTGACAAATCATTTTAAATTCAAAACTCATTTGAAATATCCAAATAATTGTTTTCTTTCAAACAACATTACAACTTGAAAATAGAAAAATAAGTAAATATTAAAATACATTTCCAAAACATACAATCAATTCACAACCAAAAATTAAACGGAACTATTTAACCAACAAACTCAAAATAATATATGGAGCGTAAACTTGCTCTTACATTTTTTTTCAAATATGTTTTGAGTGGAAATAATATTCCAACGTTTGAAATTTTCAAATGCAACAATGCAATAAAGTGATGAATGCATGAATGCTTTTTTTAAATCATAATACTTATAGTTTTCAAAAAGTTTTACTTTTTTTCTGATTTTTCAAATTTTTGAAAAACTTGGGATGTTACATATTGCCGGCATCTCCTTTGCCAGCACCAGCGCTTAGCCCGGTCATCATCACCTCCACGCTACTCCCGGGGCGAGCGCTGCGCCGTCCGAGAGCTGCGCGGAAAGACGGAGGATCCTCGGCCGAGCACCTGCGCCGGGTACCCACGGACAAGCTCGGTGGTGACGTAGGTGAGGAAGCTGCCGAACTGGATGAAGCGTCCATCCACAGGGAGTGGTCCTCCGCGAAGCAGCCGGCGTTGTCGCTGATGAAGGTGAACCCGCCGTAGTTGCAGACGAGCCCTGACCGCACTCGCACGCCGGAGCTGGTGACGGAACCCGTCCGGATGGAAACCCCAACCAACGCCACTGCTTGCCCCACGGTGGGCGCCAACTGTCGTGGTGGTGTCACGGCAGATGCCATAGGATGGCTTAAGTTGGGGGCTCGCTGGGACGTTGGGGGATCCGGGGAGGGTGTGCGCGCTCAAGAAGCACGCATGAAGAACAACCAAGAACTCACAAGAACAAGCAAGAACAAGCCAAACCAAGAACAACCAAAGCACACCAAGATGTACCGTGCTTCGGGGCCCTCTTGAGGAGGTAACACCCCTACTGCAGCACTAGCCTACTCTCTTATATCTCAAAGGGAACAAGTACAAAGTGCTCCTCGAGCTGTACGAAGCAACAATGGTGAGAGCTCTAAGAGGAAGATGGAACAGGGGGAAATAAGGCCTCTCCTCTGTCGTCCCTCGCACTGGAGGATGTAGTGGTCTACTTATACACTAACCGGTTTACCTTTTTGCCCCTGGCCGGAGATGATAATGGCATTGCCAAGAGGAAAAGGACAAGCCTCTGCCCCTGTCAATCCAACGGCCGGACTGTCAGGCCTATCTTGCCCCTTCGGGCAATGGCAGCTGTAGCCCACCGGGTCTAGGTCACATCCTCTTTCCCGAATTGGCCGAGTCAGCTCCTAGGTTGCTGCGCTCCCAGGAATCCCGTGGCTTGACCTGGCTGTCAAGTCCTAGCAGGCCTATCTTGCCTCTTCAGGCAATGGCAGGCGTAGCCCACCGGGTCTAGGCCATAGCCCCTTTCCGAATTGGCCGAGTCAGCTCCTAGGTTGCTGCGCTCCCAGGAATCCCGTGTCTTCTGAGCCTCGGGCAGGAGGCCTGCAGGACCCGTGAACTTTACTGACATTACTCGGCCCCTGTGCATTATCCGACATTGCTGGTAAGCCGGGTTCTTCCAGGCAACCCGGCTAGCCGAGCCGGATCTCTTCCTAGGCAACCTGGCTAGTCGAGCCGGGTCTCTTCCTCTGATCCGGCTAGACTTTGCCTGATGCCTCTTGGTCTCTTCCTGTCTTTAAACATGATCCGGTCCGAGTGATCGGTTTGTGAGACCCGGATTGACTTTCCATTCCACCTCTTTGCCCTACCCGGGGGCAACTCCCCGACAAGCCATCCTGTTGAAAATTTGCAATATATAAGTTCAACGCAATCAAAGCTTGTATGCAGAAGGGAACCTTTTTTTGCCTGAAGGAAAGGGAGGTCTTGAAGCAGTTCTGGTGTAAATATGGAGCACACAACTCTATTACATAGATAAACATTTCGAGTGGAATGTGGTTAACTAAAATTCCAGAATCAATCCATAAGTACCACCAGACACACCTCACAGTTTTGACTCCAATACATCTACATGGACAAACCTCATGGCATACTCAAATCTTTAAGCACAAATCACGTCTCAATAATGCCAAAAGGTGGGAAGTCACAAGATCTAGTAAGATACTAACCTAAAATCATGAGCTGGAGCAACTCATTTATGCGACGAACAATCAATAATTGTTCAAAGAATGAAAATGGTAGATTTTATGCTTTAGAAAATTTTCATAAATGAATAAACATTAATATAAAACATACATCGGTTGGACAAATTACAGCACGAACACCCTTAATGCTTCTTTGTGAAGGACTTATCTTCAATGTTGCCAACCATGGACTACAAGGAAACCAAAAGAAAGAATGTTATGACAAGTCACTATACTTATCAGATAAAAATTGATGAAAACATCATGCAAATACATATTTTTGGGGAGATGAGTTCAAAACCAATTATCGCCCTTTCCGATAAATGCATTACTGCATTTTTTGGTATAGCACCTCTCATGAAAGGTAGTACAGACGTATTTTAACTATGCAATGAATAACCAGAGTTTTCAATGTGTGAATTACAAACCTCTACATAAGTTCCAAAAGCTTCTTCAGTGGATCGTTTGTCTTTCACTAATGCTTTTATTCTGGCCCTTTTAAAGAATTAGTGATAATATTACCATCTGAAAATACAAACAAATCAAAGTTGAGCAATCGAGAAAATTTAAACACATGACCTAAGCTGAAGACATACAATTTAGACAGAGTGATAAAGATTGCAATATTCACTGGAAGAAATAGCAACAAGAATTTCTGCACTTAAATAATTAGAAAATAAGAAGGCGACTTCTAGGAATATATACTAACACCAGTTCATATTGCTGAAGTGATTTGAATCCTGAAGTGGTTTTCCATTAATAATTTTTAGAAAGTAGAAACAACATTTTTTGTTGGTAGAATTAAAATTTTACAGTGTAGAAAATTTACTAAGATACGAGCCTGACAATGTGGGTGTGGCCATGGTTACATGTGTCACTATGTCAGTAAGAATAGATATAGGGTTCCACTCAGGGCACAACACATGAATGCAGAAGAAAATTGTGGTACAGTGATGAACACTTGATGCAATAGCAATTTCCGAAGAAATAGAAAACAGGGAACTTTAAGAACAAAGCAAACCTGTCCTATCTCGCTCTCGCCATTGGTAACCAGCACGGCATCTCGAGGGTCCTCGATATCTGCTCTCATCACAAAATGCGCTAACAAATAAGAGTAGTGAACACAAGTTATTTTACATTGATGTAATGTTTTTGTGTATGCACCTGGAGACTCATCCTCCTCACCCTCGGCACCCCCATCCTTGGGAAGCAAATCAGGTGCACCGTACCACTTCCTTAACTTTGGACCCCCTGTAAAAAAACATTTGAAGAATATAACCTGAGGCAATAGCAGTTAGCACATCACTTGAACGAATAGACTGGATCCTGCAAAATTAGGTTCATTTTCTGGACTTTGTGCAGCCAATAAACACAATGATATCAAGTACTATACAAAGGCGATTTGTTGGTGATCATAGTTCAATCCGTGTCTCCGAAACACGATCCAAACATGTACTAGCAATTTTACAGGCGACTAATATTTGCCAAACCCAAAAAAAATATTCAGAACACATTTTTAATTAAACCGAATATATTTATTCAGAACACTGAACGCTGGCTCTAAAGCTGACATCAACCTGGAGGTGCAGGATTGCGCTAGAAGCCTGGAACGAGAGAGATTTGGATATTACCCTCGATGTAGTCGAGTATGCGGTCGGTGAAGCTGGCATCGTCCTTGTTCTTGGACCGGACGGCGGCGAGAAGCGCCGGCCTTGTCTTTTCAGGCGAGAGCAAGGGGCGGTTGGGTTTTGTGTGCTTCGAGGCAGATGGACGGAGAGGGGGGTGAGGAGCAGGCTGCGGCGCCGAGGGGGGAGCGCGAACAGGGGAGGCGCGGGCATGTCGAGACGCGTCGGCGGCGGATTTGGCAGTTGGCACGCGTGACTGGTCTTGCGGCGAGGAGGAGGATAAGGGGATTGCAACGGCAGAGAGCCGCGAAATTCCGGTCCTGGATGAATTGGCTCGAGCTTTGACCGTTATGTGTTCTCATGAGTGTCTTGTGCGACTATTTTCTTATGACAAAAATCTAGTGACGGCGAAGAACTTCCCCAAGGACACAAAAAAATCCTAGAACTCACTGCTTATGGAGCGTCTTTCTTTTTAATACTCCCTCCGTTTTTTAATATAAAATATTTTAGATGTTGCACATGTTGTCTATATACATACTAAAGTGAGTGACATACATACTAAAACATGTCTACATATATTTGTGTACATGTGCATGTGGACAAATGGTAAAACATCTTATATTAAAAAATGGAGGGAGTATTTATTAAAAAATAGCAAAGTAAAAATAAGGTACAACTCGACGAAATACGGTCAGTACAAAACAAAAATAGCCTGAAAAATCATATTGCTCGTCTTTCTCTTTAAATTCGATTGTTCGAATACTACCTGAGTTTGAATCTACACTAAACAAATAGCGAAAGACGGAGACATCTGCAAATGCAACCATTAACAAAAAAAAATCCGTAATAGACACTCACAGCGAACAACGAGACCGAGTAACCGTAAAAGGATGGTTGGGGACACACCCAAACAACACAACCTTGCAATCATGGGCGGAGTCAAAACTGGGCCACGACCCCCTTCCAAAGTGCAATGTTTTTTTTACTATGTATGCTCACAACTTGTGGCCTGGCCCATCAGCAAATCTCAGCCTATTTTCTTTTCCATCTCCCCAGTTCCGTACGTGTGCGCCTCCATGGCGATCTGGTTGTGTTGATCGTTAGCTACTAGGTCCTTCGGGTTCCTCCTTCTCGACCGTCCAGATCGTTAGCTTGCCCCTTTGCGCCACCTCTAGTCTTCTCTGTGTCGCAACCGACAATCGCACACCGTGCTACTGCTCTGCCCCTGCCTAGAGCGTGTTTGGTAGGCTGTATCCGATTTCCATCTCTGTGAGGGCAGGCCCTGGGGGCATGGCCACGAAAAAAACGAACGGGAGCCATGTTGTTGTTCATGTTTGGTAGCCTGCAGATGGTGTTGTTGCATGGGTTGGTTAAACAAGACCACCTTATTTGGTTACATGCAGTCTGTGCTTTTGGTCTTAGCTGAAGCGAGTGCGCAATGTTTGGTTGCGTGCAAGAGGCCCGCTATGGTTACCACAGTTCTATCATGGTGAGCTTACCAGTCCATAATCATACACCCGATCATGCCATATACCCGATCATACGTCCGATCTGGAATAGCAGGAGCTTCACAATCACCACAACTAGAACGATGATTATGAAGTCCTTGATTCTACTGCCTACGACCTGATTACCCACTTTGGCTACCATCTCATTAGCCACGACCTGAGCTATCATCTGATGTTCTATCACCTCTTGAGCTACCACCTCTTGATCTATCACCTCGTTGACATTCAGGAAGTTCCAGTAGTTCTCTTGTGCCTCTTGCAAAGTTTCAACGCCCTGGTAGTTGTTGTTGGAGAACCCGGTCACTTGTTCATGGCAGCTCCACCACGAATTGTACACTCCTGGACGCCTACCACTGTACACAATGTACCAGTTCATCTGCGAACACAACAAAGATCAAAAAAAACAGAAGAGCATCATCACAAGAGGCATGATGAATAACAGAAGAAGCATATGAAGTTCACTCTAACATAAACCTTGTGCAGCATGCATGATAATTACAAAAGGGGATCATAAGTTTATCCTACCACTATGGTGTTAAACCTACCACAACATCAAAAGTGGTGTGCCATCCTACCACCACCACCACCAGGAAGTTCACCATCATCTGAGGGGTTAGTATATACCACCTCATCAAAATATACAGGCCATAAGACAAGTTGCAAGCCCTAGCTAAGCCAAAATACATCGTCATCGTCACTTTTCATCTTTGTTGTGATGCTGCTACTGCTACCACCACACTGCAACTCAATCTTTTTAGTACTTTCCCAAGAAGGTCCTGAGCCAGAGGGTCCTATGCTGCGGCACTATGCCGACGAAGTTCACACCCTAGGCCTTGTGATCGACAAGGTGGCTCTTCCATCAGAGCCTCCTCGGTGTACCCAATGGAGTCCATGACTGCATTGTACAGCTCAGGGTGCATGTATGTGGGTAGGGCTAGAAATAAAACTCGAAACTCGTGAGCTTAATGAGTACTCGAAAACTCGGCTCAACTTGACTCGAACTCGGACACTAATGAGTTGAGTCAAGCTGACATTTCTAGCTCATTAAGAAAATGAGTTTAATGAGTCGAGTTACGAGTACTCGTTAAACTCGTGTAGCTCGTAGTATGCCTAAGAAAATTAATTAGTGGGCTAGTCCATTGAATGTTTTCGTTCATCAACATGCAACACAAAGTTCTCATCTATAATGTCCACATTATCTAGGCCATATCTACGCAGGAGCATAGCCAGTACAGCCATGTAGGGCATATCTAGCTGTTATGTTCTATCATGCTGTCAATTTTTATGCTATGGGCAATGATTTGTTAAGCAATGTTTGAATGTTTAAGTTTATGTTATATCATGGACTACTCCCGCCATACATGTTTCTATTGTTGACTTTTATTACTGAGCTTAATGAGTTTACTGAGCCAGCTCGAGTTTTTACTAAGTCGGGCCAAGTTGGGGTCTAGGGCTCGTTTAGTTAACGAGTTGAGTTGAGTTGGCTCATTAACTAACGAGTATTTACGAGTTGAGTCGAGTTGAGTCGAGCTGGCTCGATATCCACCCCTATATGTGGGCTTGCTGTCCCTGATGGCCTGGGCAACCTCTTTCACAGCTTCTGTCATGCTCGCGAAAGCCTGGATCTCCTCGTCACCAAGGGCTCCCCTCTTCCTCTTCCCTCCATGACCATGACCATGGTCGGGTGCATCACCCTGCTTGGCGACAGGACCATCGAGGATGATGGTCTCAGATTCTTGCGTGTCGGCATCCTCTGGGTGGGGGCACGCCGAGGGGAGCACCTGAGCCCATGGCAATTTGCCGGTGGCCAAACCGTAGGAGAAGATCGTTTGCATCTGTGGGTAGTTTAGAATGGGCTTGTTAAGAAACTCCGCGTCTTTCGGGTGATCCTACGAATGGTAGAAGAGTTTGTTAGATGGGAATGTTAGGGGTGGTTAAAACCAAAGTGGCTGGACAATGTGCTAACCATGATGTGCCCGGTGTAGTGGGCAGACTCGAGGATGATGGTGTGGGTCTCCTCACACCATTGTGCGCCGCTCAAATCTCTGAGCTTTCTCACCTGCACCCATCTGAGCCTCCACTTCCTCAGGTGGTTGTACACCTGAGTTGAGGTCACCTCTGCCCCACATTGATCAAAGAGAGCCCTGGTGCAATCTTTCAGGTGCACCTCTTTGAATCCTTTGTTGGTTCTCACCCCAGTCTTGATCAGAGTAGTCACGTGCTTTAGGACGAAGGTTGACATGAATGGAAGCCACTTCATGGTTGCTTTGGTCTGGGCCTTGTTCTTCGCAATCTGTTGGGTCACCGTCATAGCGATGGTGTTCACAACCTCAGACACGACCTGGCTAGTGGTCGGCGCATGCTTGTTCATACCCAAATTGGATAGAGGCTGCGAGTCATCAACGTACGATGGGATTTGCGAGTCACCGATGGGAATAAGTGCCTGGCTAATGTCCTCGCACATGGAATCCTACATCGATCAAGAACACCAAACGCACATGAATCCTAACAGAAGTAACATGGGTTTGACATGAACACAAGTAAGAACATACGTAACAGATCTAACAAGGCTACCACATGTACACGATGAAGATCTAATCTAAACCACAAGCAAGCACAGATCGAGAAGAACACAAAGCATATACAGATCTAAGCACAGATCGACAAGACAGGCAAACCAAATAGAATGTTCTTCTACTAGCACATCACAGATCTACAAAATTGAAGTAAGATGAACCCTAGAAAGATCACTTACAGCCATCGGTGAAGATGCGCGACAAGAAAGAACTTGCGAGTTGAGAAGGTTGCTGCTGCCTCCTCCGCCGCTGCCCACCGGAGATGAGTGCGCCGCCGCCGCCGCTTACCTGCTCGCTGAAGTTACTGGAGACCTCGAGGTGGTGGAAATGGTGAGCACGTGAGAGCGGTGAGAGTGGAGAGTGTATATAAGGGAGGGTTTTGGACGGGAGGTGACGCGAATTCTCCTGCCAACTTTTTCGCTGCAGCAGGGAAGCTCCCGCCATCTCTGTCTTGCACGAGCTCAGTGCAAGGGGGATGGGGATTTTGCATCGGTGAGGAGAGAACGAGGTTGGCTCCACGGAAACGGCCGATTCGGCTGTTCCCATCGGGCCTGGCCCGGAGGTGCTTTAACGTTCACGCTAGCCTGGCCCAAGTGCTCCTGCAGGCTACCAAACACCCTCAACTTGTAGCTGGAGGGCCTGGCTGGGCTTGCTGCAGCCTACCAAACATGCCCCTAACTGCTTCCTGCTTGCATCGTTGCCTGCACACCTTAGTCTCGTTGGCTCTGTTGGCTGCAGCGCCCTGCACCCGTCCAACTTAGGTCAATCCCTTTTCTGATTCTTTCATTAAGATTTGATTCTTTCATGAAGGATTGGGATGTAGTTGATAAACATGTACCTGGTCCGGTTCGGTAATTTATATGTCATTTACTCAATTAGGATGATTAATTGATGTTCTATTTCTTATTTATGTAGATTTCTTTTCCTGTGAGAACGAGGAACGACTAGGGCTCATTCGAGTGAGAATTAAGTTAACTCACACTCAGATGACATCATCCAGTTGCATGTGCAACTCATGGGTAATCTATGTGTAACTGAGAAAAATTTGTTGCAACTCATGTGAACTGGGAAAATCTCAATTGCACTCATGTGCAACCCTGTGTAACTAAGAAAAATTCATTTGTAACTCATGTGCAAAACATCTACATCCAAAAAAATCTCAGTTGCAACTGGATAAAATATGAGTTGCAACTCATGTACAACTCACACCCCGCACGAATCACGATGTAAATCTAACGGGATTAGAGTTGAGTGAGCTCTAACTTAATTCTCACTCGATTGAGAAATAGCAAAACCGCAGTTATATATGTTGTTTTCGCGTGAAACAGAAATCATCATGAAGTTGCCATCCAATAATCCATCATGTATGTTCTATGACTTGCTCACTTTTTCATGTATATTTTCTGTTTTCCAAGAAATTCCCCCTCTTATATTTTGTTCACGCTCTGCCACTGCTTGCATTACTGCACCACCGGTGCGTGCGGAGGGTTGGAGAAAGTGAATCTTAGCACAGACTCAAACCAATGAAGAGATCGAAAATGTCCCACGGACTAGCGAACAGTTTACTTTAAACGACACACCAACTGTTAAAATCCAAAGGAATCCAATAGATATGACAACACCTACCCCTACTTCGCCGATGTCGAAAATGTTGACGAGGTAGAGGCCGAGAGACATTATTTCAATGCGCTATCACTGCCATCGTCGATGTTGGTAGGGAGATCGAAGCCAAACTCTAATTTTAGAGACCTTACAACAGCGTTGAGCGCAAATCCGAGGTCCACAGCCCTCCCGCCACCAAAGCGGCAAACAGAGTAGCTGGTGACCCGTTGATTCACTATCAAAGACGGACAAACGGCGACGGCGGCTACAAGTGAACCCAAGGTCGTTGCCTCTCTTGTTTTTTCACAATCATGAATAGTTGTGTGTGCTTAGAAAAATATCTTTAACATGTCCATTGTTTTTGGATCTTCGATTGAAAAAATGACCAACAGCGAGACCCAGATTAGTTTTCAAGAGGGGCGGAAAATGAGCCGCAGAATTTTTGATATATCAGGGCTATCGTCTAGATTTTCATTATCCGGATCCAGTCGCGCTCGTTGGGTGACCGTGAGTGACATTTCAGCTCCTTCTTCTGCTCAAGCGTCGTCGTCGATCTCCGGCTGTTCCCGGTGCTCCTAGTGAAGCGAGTGGCACCCTCCGGCAACGCCCGACCCCTAGTGTTTAGTTCGTATCACCGACGTCATTTAGATTTATGTTTAGCATTATTGTCGGCGCTCGACCATTTAAATTTATGTTGATCTCTGGTTTATTGTGTTTATATATTTGTATGAACTACGTTTAAATCCTCGCGCGAAATTCTGTTTGATATCAAAGGGGACGGAGGCAAAACTCTCCGGTCCCCTTTGATTTAAAACATGGGAGGCAAAACTCTGTTTTAAACCCTAGTGTTTAGCTCGTATCAAAGCGAACCCGTGGAAGCCAGATAAGATCGATTTCACCTGAAAATTGCCGGCACAATGCGACCGGCCGGACGGCGTTACAACTAGTGTTGCTAGCCAGCTGCCGCGCGCCTTAGATTTCCCGATGAAACATTTGTTTATGCGCGGCAAGGCAAGGCCAGGCCAGGAACTCCCCAAATCGCGCCACCTATTTAGTTGGACGTGTAACGCCTGTTACTAGCGGCATTACAGTACCTGCAAGCGCCACTTTGAAAATGGACACGTACCTACGTCCTCTTGCTCTGATCTCCCTTCTGATCCTCTCTCTGCTCGGCGCCAGCTCCGCCGCGACGGTCACCACCGGCGCCCCTGACGGCAGTGAGCTCTGGGGATATGTCGAAGTCCGGCCAAGTAATTATAACACGCATATATAATTTGCTTGCTATCGATCTCTCCAGGCGGCAAGAATTTTGAAGCCCTTTCTCTTTGTTTTGCGTTACAGAGGCTAACCTGTTCTGGTGGTACTACAAGAGCCCCCAGAGGGTGTCGACGCCGTCCAAGCCATGGCCGACCGTCCTCTGGCTGCAAGGCGGCCCAGTACGTCGTGATCCATGCATCTTCTCGAATTCTGGCACCGGCAAGAAGCTAATCGTACGTACGTTGTTTGTCGATCAGGGAGCGTCGGGCGTCGGGATCGGCAACTTCCTGGAGATCGGACCGCTGGACGTCAGCCTGAACCCACGGGACTCGACCTGGCTGCAGAAGGCCGACCTCATCTTTGTGGTCAGTTCAGTCCACATTTCTCTTCGTCCTCTCACCTCGTCCTCGCGTAACGTATTCCGTGTGTCGGTGCATGGCGCAGGACAACCCTGTGGGCGTCGGGTACAGCTACGCGGAGGACCCGAGCGTGCTGGTGACGACCGACTGGGAGGCGGCCACGGACGCCACTACGCTCGTCAAGTCGCTCGTCACGCAGGTGCCCGCCTGCAGCAGGGCAGCCCGCTCTTCCTCGTCGCCGAGTCCTACGGTGGCAAGTACGCCGCCACGCTCGGCGTCTCCCTCGCCAGGGCCATCCGCGCCGGCCAACTAAACCTCACCCTAGGCGGTGTCGCGCTGGGTGACAGCTTCGTCTCGCCGGTGGATTTCACGGTGAGCTTGCATGCAGCAAAAATCGATCATTTCTTGGATTGGATCTTCCTAATGCGTGGATAATAATTAATGGGCGCTGCTTTGGATCGATGGATCGACGCAGCTCTCGTACGCGCCGCTGCTCCTGGAGGTGTCGAGGCTGGACGACAACGCCGGCGACGCTGCCAAAGGGTAAACATTTACTAGTTGGATTACTATATATGCCCTCCCATTAGCAGCCGAATTAATCCTGCTGGTTTCAGGATGGCGGCTAAGACGCAGCAGCAGATCGCGGCTGGGCAGTTCGCTGCAGCGTGGAGGTCGTGGAATGACTTGCTGCAGTTTATTGACTCCAAGAGTGCCAGCGTCGTAAGTGTTGATCCACTAGCTGTTGTCACAAACTCAGTCACTCAACTAGCTTGATCGATGTAGCCTTCCCCTTCTTCGTGAAACTATAGCTAATTTGCTATCTTTGCAGGACGTGTACAATTTCTTGCTTGACAGCGGCATGGACCCGGTGACTGCGACCACGGCCGCCGCGGCGACGGCCAGCAATACCCACGTGACCAAGTACTCCACGTACCTCAGCAGCCAGGAGGCCGTGGCCGACGCCAACACCATCGGCGGCATCATGAACGGGGTTGTCAAGGAAAAGCTCAAGATCATCCCCAGTAACCTCACGTGGCAAGAGCTGTCGGATCCTGTCTACACCGCACTTGTCAATGACTTCATGAAGCCAAGGATCGACGAGGTGATCAGCGGATGGAATTTAGTTGTGTTTTCTTGAAATGCCATGAAATCGATGGCGTTTGACTACTAAACACTCTATGCTCTGCTCCACACAGATTGATGAGCTGCTGTCTTACGGCGTGAATGTGACGGTGTACAATGGCCAGGTGATTCCTGCTCTCCATTCTTACTGTCCCCGGCAAAATACTGCTAGTAAAACCTGAATGATTTTTTTACTGGGATTTGTTAGGGAATGTTTGTTCGTCAAAAAAAATGTTAGGGAATGTTATGTTAAGCTTTAGTGTACCGTTCTTGTTATGCTATCAACATAGTGCTAAAATATATTATCCTTGTGAAGCTCGATGTGATCTGCTCAACGAGTGGCGCAGAAGCCTGGGTTCAGAAGCTCAAGTGAGTCTTTTAATTTCTCTCACGTTTCTTCTTGCATGCAAGATTCAAATATGCGGCCTTTGATTAAACTACATTTCAGATGGGATGGGCTGAAGAACTTCACGAGCCTGCCAAGGCAGCCTCTACAATGTGGATCTTCCAAGCTCACCCAGGCCTTCGTCAGATCCTACAAAAACCTGCACTTCTACTGGATCCTTGGAGCTGGACACTTCGTAAGTTTCTCCACACGCATTTGTGATTCTCTATGATGCTCTTTATATGAATATATTCCCTTTTTCTTGTGTTATCTGCGCTTTGCAGGTACCTGCTAACCAGCCCTGCATTGCTCTGGACATGATTGGTAGCATAACCCAGTCTCCAGCCAGCTAGACGATACTCTACATGATACAATCTCCTCTGTAATCTGCAAAAACGGATATAAAAGATTCAAGTTTCAAGCAGCCAGTACATGTGTGGGTTACAAAATTGTGGCATAATTGTAGGAGCAAGGCAATGCAAACTGATGACAAATAAACACTTGTATGTTAAGGATTTAAAGTCCATTTTGTTTCATTCTCCTAATGAGAAACCAGCCTTTTCTTATCATAATTAAAATCCACCTGGGGAAAGTGAACTTGTGTGTTATGCTAAAAATAGTCACACTACTATGAAATTAGCATGGTAACCCCCACATTTGTGCAACTAGATTTTCTTTAAATATATTCACGGTTTGATATACGCGGTTGTGTATTTCTAAGCCGGCTGAGAAAATCTTATTTCTAGATCAACAAGTAGAAAAGTTTATATTTTATCTGACAAAAACCTATGTAATGTACATTTAAGAAACTAGATGATACCCGCGTGTTGCAGCGGAAATTGTATATGTCAAAAGAAATATAATTATCGGACCCAATGTAGGTAAAACTCTCAAGTTGCGGATACTATCCGGCAACGGTGGATCGTGAGGCATTGTAATTCGATAATGAGAGACCATTCGAGCACATGTCACATGTTAGGCAGTACAACATCTAAATTCTAATGCTAATAAAAAGGCAGTAAAAAAACATATCACATTTATATGTTTATAGGGTGTAGAACATCAGAATGTAAAGAAATTAGTTATATGGCTGGTTTTCAAATTTATAAAATTCTAATAATCTAGTAATGTCACTTCTCATTTGGAACAAATATTAGCTGCATTTACATACAACGCCAATTGCAAGGTACTCAGCATTAGACGAAAGCAAATTACTCCATGTTCTTAATACTCAGCCAATAAGATTCATTGATTTCTCATTAAAGCCACTAAGACACACTGACTCTCCAGGAATGCAAGAATTATAGTGTATTCCGAGAGGTAATTCACAATGGATTTTTCCTATGCTTTTCTTCGAAGTTTATTTTTCCTATGTAGATGCACACTGTCCATGTTCTGCAGCAACCTTGATGCAACGAAGCAATAGCAAAATGAACTGACGCGGCAACAACTAAATTCTCACCTTAATTTGCAGAATATTAAACTCACGCGACATCAACCATGTCAAACACACCTAAAGCAACCTTAAAAAAAGGCCACGGGTGCTCACTTTGTGTATGTTTTTTTGACATATATCCCTGCTTTATACTCCATAGAGTATTATGGATTTGGTGATGTAGCCCAAGTCACGCCCATCACCATGTCAAGCACTCCAACACTCCACAAGTCACCATGGACATCAAAGGTGAACTCTTTCCTCTACGAGAACCCATTTCGTGCTCCTTTGGATGGTATACTACTTGAGCATCTACCCCTTTGTTATGCTCAGTATCACACGACGAGTACGGACGTCAAGGGAGATGCCGAGGAAGACCAAGACTCAAGATCATCCAAGGCGTACGCTTGGAAGAGGAGGAGAAAGCGACAAGATGACGAAGAAGAAGAAGTGGGCGAAATCTGCCTGGCCGGACCCCAGCCCGGTTCAGCCGGCTCCCAGGCCGGCCACCCAGCTGAGGCGGCCAGCCCCCAGCCCGGCCTCCAGCCCGGCCCCCAGCCCGGCTCCCAGCCCGGCTCAGCCGGCTCCCAGACCGGCTACCCTGCGTCCACTCCGTTTTGTACTACGACTATAAATAGTTCGTCCCCACCTCCTTTCAGAGTCAGACTATGTTTTGAGATTAGAGTAGAGCTAGGCTCCCCACCTCAAGACGGTCTCCTTCCTCCCCTTGCGGGGATGGTTCCTCCCCTTGTGGAGAAGATCCCTTCGTGGATTCAAGACCTCTACTTGTAGTTTGACTACTAGCCAATCTTTCATCTTCGGGTGACTTTATTGGAGCGGTTCGGTTGACCGTTGGAGAAACAACCATCCAAGATCCCTTCTTGTATCTACTTGCCGATCTCTCCACCTTCGTGTGGATTCTATTGGGCCGGTTGGACCGACCGGTAAGGGAAATGGTTCTTGTATCGTGTGCGTGTTCTTGTGTTCGGGGCGTTCTTCTTGGTGTTCTTCGTGTTCCTCGTGTTCTTGCGTGAGTCCGTCCATTTCCCACCGTCAATCCGTGAAGATCGGGCCACCCTAGAGGACTTTTCCTCATCATATGGTATCAGAGCATGGTTGTCACGGATTTGACTTTGTTTCCCCCACAAATCCCCCAAATTTTTCTTTGATTTTGAGAAATTCAAAAAATTCTACCAAAAATAGCCCCAAATTGCTTTTGGATCGATCTGTGAATCTTGTGCATTTTAGTAGGTTTTGATCCGTGGATCTATTGCTAAACTTGTTGATCTTGCTTGCTTTGCGTTCCCATGGCCAAATTCCATTGATTTCCCCTCCGATTTGAGGTTTTTCGGGCCATTTTTCCGCCCAAAATCGCGGATTTTCGAGGGTCAACCCGCAGCAGGGTGCCCGGACCACAGCCCGGTTCAGCCGGCTCAAAAACCGGCCACCAAACAGAGCCATCCGGCTCCCAGCCCGGCCAAACCGGCTCCCGGTCCGGCTACACAGAAAACTGCATTTTTCAAAAACTGTTTTGGCCATATCTTTTCACTCCGGACTCCATTTTTGGTGATCTTTGGCTCGTTTCGAAGCTACGATCAAGACCTTCATCACCAACACGGTTGATCCATCATCTACCACCACCAAAATTCGTGGGCAAGCACGAAGCTTCTACAACAAAGGGTGAAGAACATCGACGAAAAGGTATAGCATCGCAAATCTTTACCCCTTGCCATTCCTTTGATAGCCATCATACCCTTGTGTTTATCTTGTCCTATTGAGGCTAGCTCTTGATGATTGCTTCGACTTTGCACATTTGCACCGTGTAGTTTCCGAGCGACAATTGCATGCGCTAGTTATCATATACCATATATCTTGTGTTGACATAAAAAGAAGTGAGTGTGTAAAATAGAAAAGAGTCAAAAGTGAAAAGAATCAAAAGAGACAAGAAGCAAAAAGTGCCAAATCAAAAGAAGAGAAAAGAAAAGAAAGAAACACCACTTGCCATATCTAGTAGGAAAGCGCAAGCTCGATGAACATCTTGTAGGTGGTGCATTGTTGTGCAAATCTTGTAGCCCACCAAATAAATTGCAATCGAGCTAGTAGCTCTCCTTGTACTTGTGCAACACCGAGCTTATAGTCTTCGCTAGGATCATTTGGTTCATTAGCTCACTTCTTGGTTGCACGAGTCCCATTTATCTCTCCGTGTGTGTGTTTCCTATCTTGTGAGATTGACTTGCTTTGGCTTTGTGATCATCATGGTTCTCTACTTGCTTTGACAATATCTTGGTTTACGGTTGGTTCAATTTGCTTTCCTCCTACCATACCTTCCTACCAACTTTTAAGTCGTGTGTGTTTTGGAGTTTGCTTTGGATACTTGAACACAAGCATTTTACTTTGTGATCGTTTCCCTTGGTTGTCCACGACGTCCAATACTATCTTTAAGGTGAGAGGTTGTGTTCTAGTTCCTTCCCACTCCACATATATACACTTGTCTTGTGAGTTGACATGTCTAGGGAGAGCGAATGCAACTATGGAGCCTATGAGGAGGACTACACGATGAGTCACATGGACTATGATGCCTCAAACTTTGAGGACATGGGGACTACTACGACTACTACACCGACAACGACCCCCATGACATGATGGATCATCACCAAGACTTCCGCTACAACTACTCCGACTACGACTCCGTCTATTCGAGCGTCCACGACAAGGAGCGGTACCAAGACTTGAAGCAACCGCATGCCGTGTTATAAATGTTTCCATTTTTCTCCCGCTGTTGCTTGCAACATATTGAACAATTTCTCTTTCATATGTGTTGCTTGCAATAATGTTGAAACGCTTGATAATGAGATTGCCCCCATAGCTTTCTCAAATTTTGGAGATGTTTCGTTTTCTCTTATGGATCTTGTTCCATCCTTCACTTTGCATAGTGACTATCCACATATGTCATATTTTCCAATTGATTTTGATGTGGTTGGTGATATGCAAATGAAGAGACACTTCATGATGGATGATGTGTTCATATACCGTGCACATAACTTCTTCATATGTTGTCTTGTGTGTGCCGGTAAACGCATGATAATGTCAACCTCAATTGAGCATGAGTTGACAATACGAGCTCTTGAGAGCATACATGTGAGTTGTGGATTGAATCCAACTCTAATACTTTGCCCATGTTTTGCATCAAACAAGTTGAACAATTTCTCTTGCTTATGGTTTGTTTGCAATCATGATGTTGCTTTTGGTTTCCCCTATGACAAGCCTGTTTACTTGATATTTCACATGGATGATTTATGTGTTGCCACAAATATGATGAACAATTGTTCTTTCCAATGGCTTGTTTGCAACCATAATGACATTTTGTGCATGTCTTGTCATGAGTTTACTGGTTTCTACCAATTTGGTGTTGCAACAAATATGTTGAAAACTTGCTCTTTCATGTGCTTTGTTTGCCACCATGATGATATTTTGGACATTCTACATTGTGGGTTTTTGCCAAATCCTCCTCTTGTTGCATCAAGGTTCATGACAAATTGTCCCTTTAAATGCCTTGTGTGCAATAATGATCATACGATTCCAAATGAGATTCCTAGATGGCTTCCTCATATTTTTATGGAGTTTTTGTGTTTACACATTTTGAAGATGTTCCATTGGATTGCTTGCACTTTGACCTTGCACTTGCACTACCTCTTCATATTCTTGTATTGTGCTAACGGTGCTATGACAAAGAATGGACATGTCATTGTTCATATGTTCCTCTTTCTTGCACACACATGGTTTGCTTGGTCTTTGATGTTTGTAGACATGGTGAATTCCAACTCTTCGACAACACATCTATCTCCTTTGCATGGTGATGAAGAGCAAGAGTCGAGGACGACTCTTTTTAAAGGGAGGGGAGATGATGTAGCCCAAGTCACGCCCATCACCATGTCAAGCACTCCAACACTCCACAAGTCACCATGGACATCAAAGGTGAACTCTTTCCTCTACGAGAACCCATTTCGTGCTCCTTTGGATGGTATACTACTTGAGCATCTACCCCTTTGTTATGCTAGGTATCACATGACGAGTACGGACGTCAAGGGAGATGCCGAGGAAGACCAAGACTCAAGATCATCCAAGGCGTACGCTTGGAAGAGGAGGAGAAAGCGACAAGATGACGAAGAAGAAGAAGTGGGCGAAATCTGCCTGGCCGGACCCCAGCCCGGTTCAGCCGGCTCCCAGGCCGGCCACCCAGCTGAGGCGGCCGGCCCCCAGCCCGGCCTCCAGCCCGGCCCCCAGCCCGGCTCCCAGCCCGGCTCAGCCGGCTCCCAGACCGGCTACCCTGCGTCCACTCCGTTTTGTACTACGACTATAAATAGTTCGTCCCCACCTCCTTTCAGAGTCAGACTATGTTTTGAGATTAGAGTAGAGCTAGGCTCCCCACCTCAAGACGGTCTCCTTCCTCCCCTTGCGGGGATGGTTCCTCCCCTTGTGGAGAAGATCCCTTCGTGGATTCAAGACCTCTACTTGTAGTTTGACTACTAGCCAATCTTTCATCTTCGGGTGACTTTATTGGAGCGGTTCGGTTGACCGTTGGAGAAACAACCATCCAAGATCCCTTCTTGTATCTACTTGCCGATCTCTCCACCTTCGTGTGGATTCTATTGGGCCGGTTGGACCGACCCGTAAGGGAAACGGTTCTTGTATCGTGTGCGTGTTCTTGTGTTCGGGGTGTTCTTCTTGGTCTTCTTCGTGTTCCTCGTGTTCTTGCGTGAGTCCGTCCACATCCTCCGTCAATCCGTGAAGATCGGGCCACCCTAGAGGACTTTTCCTCATCATTCGGGCTTAAGCAAACCCATATAGTACAGTCGGGGTACAACAGGCATACCAGAAACAATAATACAGCCTTGAGACAACTTGTGTCACAAACATACAGTCATGCATGGAAGACATCGTGTCCTAAAGAACCATCCGGATTACCACGCAGGCAAGCAGCACCTGCATACGTAATGCGACTACATTGCCGCTAACCAATAGCCAGGTCGTCGATGACTAACAGGAGCACTGGCTGCTACCAGCAATGGCGAGTTTGAGCAGGAGCGAAGACCTCCAACAGAACCAAAAGAGGTTTAGAAGGAAGAAGACAACGCCTGCACCAGGTGTCCCAAAACCCGGCGGCACCATAAGATAAATAGAATCGCACTCACCGTCCGGCAGACCATAAGAGAAGAAGGATGGACGCTTCAATATGCAGAAACAGGCTTAAGCTGTGGGGACATTTTTTTCGTGATAATTGCATGGCGCCTGATTGCTTACTTCAATGCATAATTACACCATTGCAGAGGTTGAAACGTTGGCTTCGTGATGTTGAATGGGAAGTTCAGGTGATTGGAAAAAGGTGTGGATAATAGTAGATTTAGATATATTTTTTGGGCTGAGTTGGCAGAGTTGAAAACATGTGGCAGCCTAGGATTACTCAAGGATGCCTGATGAAGTGGACACCTTTCATGTTGAGAGAAATCGTTGTAGTGGGTCATTGCTATTTAGATATAGAATATTGTTGTAGGAGATATGCCCTAGAGGCAAATAAATATTAAGTATTTATTGCAATATCTCATTAAGTTTATAATAAGTTTTTATACCATGCTATAAATGTATTAATCGAAATTGTTAATACACGTGTGATATGTAAACAAACCAGAGTCCCTAGTATATTATAAACGAAAGTTCTTCCATAACCAAACACCAATAAAACAAAATTTGTGTTGCTATTTTGGTGATTTACGAAAATTAGTTTTTCGGAGAAAAAGTTAATGGAAGAAAATGAAAGATTGAATAAGGTAATTGACCTTGTGTCCATAAAGTATTGAGTATCGCAACGGAATATGTTCCGGAAACAAAACTCTACTAATGGAAATGAAATTGATCATAAAGATCATATCATTTCAATAGAAAGTTTTCTTAAAATTGTAGGCATCAAGAATATTCACTGTCAGGTTACAAATCAATATTCATGATTTGCTAGCCATGTTATTAGAACAAAAGGGCACCTACGAACTACGAAGAAAATGGGTGATCACGAGTACGAAATATGACTGAGAGTCATAAATCCCAAGTTTCATTAGAAATTATGAAATAAAAGTTATTTGAATTTCATTGAGTCAAAGAAGATTACTCAATTTCCTGTATAAAAGGTTATATGTGAAGAATGAAACTTTGAGAAGGGCATGAAGCTAATTTTGTCATGAAGAAAGTCTTGGACAAAATCAAATTGTTGACTACATATATGTAGACATGCTTATGCCTGTTGGATTTGTATTAGTAGGGGACTGATACATCGTAACTTGAATTTTCGAATTGATAAAAGATCAATGATTTTGAAATTAACCAAAATATCGAAAGGAATTATATTTGTATATAATTTGAGTGGGAGTCGAATAAGCTTGCCAAAACGAGTATGTAAAAGACATATTTTTGAGTGGGAGCTTGATGAGCTACTGCGTCATAAATGTGATTGACATTTTGAGTGGGAGCTTGATCATATCCTTATATGTAAATGACATATTATGGACGGTACTAGTAGAAATTAATTAGGATCAATTATGAATTGTGGTGAAGTTAAATATGATTTTAAACGTTGACATCTATTTTAGATAGATAAAGAGTTTTAAAATAAGAGTCGAGATGTTATTCCTAGATTAGATTCTGATGAGTCAGAATAGAACGAGCCAAGGAAGAAAGTTCCTGGAAAATCTAGATAAAACATTTAGTAGATCCCTACACGATAAAAGTGGTTAGAAGATATGTTGCATTCCTATGCCATTACAATAGGCAGCAAACTATAAAACCATGTTATGTGCTCGACATAAAGTGATCCATGTTCTTGTGAGAAGAACAAAGTGCATAGGCAAATTTGTTGAAATTTGCTGATAGGTATATTCTCGGTATTTTAGAAAAATTGAGAATATGCATTTGAAGTCTGTAAAGGACGGTGAACTAAATTGTAAATATTACATTAAGAGTTTAGACACCAACCTAGATGACTGAAAATATCGAAATAAGTAGAAAGTTGGGTAAGACATGATATGATTGGCAATTCGCCATTAGATCTACATAGGTATAAAAGTATATAGATACCGTGAAAAGAATATACATATGATGATTGGTAGAGGAAAATCTGTTCTCCGACGAAGTGTATTTCTAATGCACTTGTCTGATTAAAGAATCAGATTAAGCGCAGGGAAACAAAAGTCTCACTTAGTCACCAATATTGTATGTAGTTGAATGTTATCGTGGTAACAGGAATGATGCCAAATTAGGTGACATCAATGATTCGCAAAGAACATACTGATCTGTATGGTACAGACCGTTGATGAAACCTCTTCCACAAGCAGAGCATGACCAGATATGCTTATAAAGATGAGGCGCAATGATTAGATAGTAAAATGCAGCTAGTTTATTTGTACTCTAGTGCAAGTGGGAGACTGTAGGAGATATGCCCTAGAGGTAAATAAATATTAAGTATTTGTTGGAATATCTCATTAAGTTTATAATAACTTTTTATACCATGTTGTAACTGTATTAATCGGAATTGTTAATACACGTGTGGTACGTAAACAAACCAGAGTCCCTAGTAAGCCTCTATGCAAACTAGTTCATTGGTCAACAGATGATCGAGATTTCCGATCATGGATATTTATGTCGATTGACAATGAGGTCAGTTTATTAGTGGAATAAGATGATGGACATACCCAACAAAGTATTGCAATAGGATCGTGTCACAAAGTTCATTGTTGCAATAGGTAGGTAATGTGGTAGCCTATTTCTCAGACCATGAGATCGTATTTAATCACTATCACCGGAGGGTACTTTGAGTGCATCAATCGTCAGACCATAAATGGGTGACTAAAAATGTGTACCTCAGGTATTCCAAAAGGGTACGTTGAGGCATATGGATCGAGAGCGGGATTTGTTCATCCGTGTGACGGAAAGATACTCTGGGCCCACTGGGTGAGATTACATCTATAAAGCTGCGCAGCGTATGACTAGGTCATGGAGATGTAATATCACAGAACGAGTTAAGTAGCTCTTGTTGGTAACGAGATAACGCAAAGCATAGGATGTTAACGATCATATCTCAGACAAGGGTAGTATCGAAGGAAACAAAAGGAACGGATATCCATGTTAATGGTTCAACGATGATTATTTGTGGAATGAACATGGATCGTCATAGGCATCCAGGTCTCACTGACGGTTATTGGCGAGCAAGGGGTCTCGACCATGTCTGGAGTATTCTCGAACCGTAGGGTAACACACTTAAGGTCTTGACGACGCTTGGAGATCGTTTTGGAAACATCGGAATCATAGAAGTGAAGAGACCCCGGAAGGGTTCCGGGAGAGACCGAAGAAAGTTCGGATGGTCCGGAAGTTGTTACGGAGCCACGGGAGATTAAATAATATGCAAATATATTCATTAATGAATTATATATATTAAATATTAATTTAATAATAAATAAAAGAGGAAAAATGGCAGCCCACCTTATTGGGCCAACCCCGGAAGGGAAGGCCCAAGAGGGGGCAGGGCAGCCCCACCCCACAAGGGAGGGGGCGAGTGGGCCGAATGGGGGCCATGGCCACCACGGCCAGGGTGGCCGGCGCACCCCCCTCCCCTCTCCTCTTTTGTTTAGTCCCACATGGGGGAGCTAACGAGAAGGGCATACCCCTTCTCCATATATAAACGGAGGCATATTAATTGTTTTAATATACAATAAATCCTCTTGGTCGAGGTAATCCCTCCATCCCCTTTCTCCCTCTTCATCTTCCATAAAGCGCGGTCCCCTATCAGGACTGCATATACGGGAGACTACTATACCGCAGTGCGTCGTCGTACTACGGAATTCCACCCAAAAGTTCTACTTCCGCAATCCTAGCTAGATCGGGGAGACCGGGAATCGTCGTCAAGCTCCGCACGTGTGCGAGTACTCGGAGGTGCTGCACTTGCGGCGCCAGGGGAGTCATCGTCACGCCGTCTTCCTCTTCGTCGCGCCGAGGCTTCGCGACCTTGAGGTCGGCTACATGTTCGACTACACCGTCAACGTTCTCTCGAACGTAACGCTTTTCGGTCTACAAGAGGTATGTTACCGAATCCTTCCCGTTACCGCATTACTAGTAGATAGATCCTGGCTAAGTTTTGGTGTACGCTAGTTAGAAAAATTATTGTTTTCTGCTGCGAACCCCTTCAGTGGTATCAGAGCCGATCTGCGCGTAGTATTGCTGGTACGGTTAGAACACATGTTGAATGTGGGCATCGATCTTATAATTGCTACCCTCTAGCGTGCACTTGTTTATGCCGACGACATTGAGTTGATTAAGCGGCCCGAACCGACCTTACGCGTACGCTTACGCGAGACTGGTTCCGCAACACATATGACTTGTACCATATATGCGGCTGGCGGGTGTCTGTCTCTCTCTCAATAGACGGCATAGCATTTTCAATGGAGGGCCCGAAAGGGATATAAAATAGACAATTGTTCGATCGGTGTTATGGTTGAAGTTCGCAAGTAAGAAACGGTTCTCTTGCGAAAGCCATAGCAGCCACGTAAAATTGCAAAAGAATAAAGTAGAAACGTCTAACTTTGTTTTGCAGAGGCATGGTTAATGTGGTATGGTCACGGTAAGTTTTATGAATTGTTCAAACTGTCGGCACGAGGAGGCGCCGTGGACTTTGGCGCCATGCCAGGGCGCGTGATCAAGATCAAGGCGCAAGACCATATCACATCGCACATTATTATTTTTATGATATTTGTGTTGTGTGCATTGTTGGATGTATGCCCAAAAGGCAATAAAGTTAAACATCTTATTCATAATTATGCTTCATGATTCTATGCTATAACTACGGTGACTCCTGAATATGTGATTCAGAGGAAAACTCATTCGCACGTGTAGAGACATGAACAGAATAAAGTATACCTAGTCTTGCCTTTTAGACTAATTCGTTGATTGCTTGAGACCACGTTTTCCTGGTCTGGGACATTGTTTATGTCAGCGTCAATGAGTGGCATATTGTTGGTGGAAACAACATGGCTGGGTAGACCCAAATCGTTGATATGCTAAGAAGATTCCAAAGTGTTTTTTGTCCTTAGTGCAATATCGCAGATGGTTATTATATGACATGTCCTTAAACCATGAGGTTATTAGGGTTATGTATACTGGAAGAATTACTTTGGTACTGTCAACCATCACGACCGTAACTGGGTGATCATAACGGCAGTCACTGGGTGATTCCGAAGGTGTGCATATATCCTAATGTTTCAAGATGGGAAATTACTCCTCTGTCAAAAGAGCGATACATCCAGGGCCCACTCGTATGTATGATATCCAATATATTCTGCAGACAATGCATGATGAAGTTACATCATGTGGGATATCGGATTACGGGAACGAGAAAAGGAAACTTACCGGTAACGAAATAGACAAAGATATAGTGAATCAGGGATTGATTCATGGAAATATCAGGAATACTTTATCTCGGGTAAGTTCAGTATCATGAGTAATGGGAATGATGAATTAATAATCAACAGGTTCAACAGAGTGTCATTCGCATAACGGTAGCAATTATTCAGGCAGCCCATGTACCTGACCCTGGCCGGTGATTAGATGGAAACATCTAATTATAGCTACACGTTATCGAACCTGTAGGGTAACACTCTTAAGTCAGTTCTAGTTTGTTGTGTATATGGTTGGTCTGAATACCGAGAGAGTATCACCGAAATGGTTTCTGCGTGTAGATAATATCTTTATCAGAGAGATTGGATTATGCAGACACTGGGTGTCTCGGAGTAATAGAAATAGTTTCTATCACTAGTCGGATTTATTCCGAGGGTTTATATAAGAGGGAAATATTTATCCAGAGTATTTTGTCTGCAGACACTGGGTGTCCCGGATCATGTAAAAGTGTTTTATATGATAAGTAATTAATTCAGGGAATATTCTGTAAAAGGAAATATTCAAATAAGAATTAATTAGACAAAATGTTAATTAGTTAAATATTAATTAAATATTAATTTATTTAATTGATAAATAATTATTGAAAAATATTAAGGCCAATAAAAGGTGGCTGCCACATGGGCCCTAGGGCCCACATGGCAGCCGCACCACCACTGGGTGGTGGTGGGCCGAGCCGTGCGGGGGGATCCCCCCATAGGCCGAAACCCTAGTTGGCCGAAGGGCCCATGGGGGGAGGTGACCGGCGGCGGCAGCGGTGGCCACATGGGCCGGGCGTGCGGCGGCCCCACCTGGGGTCGGTGCGGCCAGGCGAGCCCCACTCGGGGCGGTGCGGCGGCCCCACATGGGGATGCAAGGATGGAGGGGGGAAGGCGAGTTGGAGTCCAAGTCCAACTCCTCCTCCCAAACCGAATTGGGCTAGGGGTCTTTCCCCTTGCCCAAGTCCCTCCACCCCCTTGGCCATCTATATAAACCCCACCCCCTCCTATTTGGAGACACACAAGTTTAGATCTCTTCTAGTTGGATTAGAGGGAACCTCTAAATATTTAGAGGGATCCTCCCTGGTTAGATCTAAATATGTAATCTCTCTCCCCTCCTTCTCATGTGTTGAGATCTCCACCTTCATATACACCAGCGATGAGTGCTTCAAGCATGGACGGTGAAGCCCTGCTGAACTAGTTCCAATGTATGCGTGCGAAACTCAGAGGGTTGATCCGTTGAGAAACGATTGACCCTAACTCACTCTGTTGGATCAAGGCGGGACGCAAGGAGTCTACGATATTCTCTCAGCTAGGCTTAGCCGAGGGAGTTCTTCCACAAGCTTCATCAATGTCGTCATTGACATCTCTTCCACTTTAACGGTGTCGGTAACGATTTACAGTTGGATCAAATATGCATGTCTTGTTACTTGTATCTTCATAGTAGATCTTGGCTGTTGCGTAGTAGTGGTGAATTTTTTTGTTTTCCATGCACGTAATCCAATATGCATCCTATTATTTGCTACTATTAGATATACGACGGTAGCACTAATAGGATGATCCCTTAATAAAACCAAAATTGTGTTCTCCCTTAGTGTGCACCACCAAGAAAGTTCTCTGTTATGAATTATGAAGCACGCCGTGATGATCGGGTGTTACACATCTCAGCGTTCGCATATAGTGGATGTGTAACAGCCCAAAGTTGTGAACCTCAAAAACCCGAGTAAAATTTTCGCTTTTGCATTTCATTCATGCATCATGGCATCATTTGTTCAATTGCTCATGTTGAAACCAAGATTTGGAAAAGCAAATTAAAACAAAGGGGAACAAAAGCACTATTTGATTTCAAACAACTTCAACTCTAATGAGTTGTTGGTGACAAAACCAACTCAACTAAACTCCCATATTTGTCAAGGAAGTTCCAAGAGTTTAAAAGTTATATTTTTGCAATTGCTATAAATTTCCAAAGGAGCAATATTATGAATTTAGCAAAAATGCCTCAAACGAACCCTTTGAACAAATGTTGCTCCAAACTTTTTATTTCAACATGCCAATTTTTGTGGTGCTTCTACTTGTTAGTGGGAGGCTACAGGATTTTTCCCAGATTTTTATAAAATGTCTAGAGGCTTGAAATAAATCTCTAAAACCTACTGGAATTTTAGAAGAAATGGAAAAGGACCTTTTGGTAAATAAAGAAATGCAGCCAGGGGCTTCTTTGTAAAATCTTCATCTCCTTCCTCGTCGCTGTAGCGACCGCGCGCGCGCTCAGCCCGCCGGACCAGCTCGACCCCGTGGTCGCCGAGCACGCCGCCGGGGCCCCCTCTACCCCCACCGCAGGAAGACAAGCACGCCGGGGCCCTCTGCTCCCCAACCCCACTCTCGCTCCCGCTCTAGTGCTTCCCCTTCTTCTTCTCCCCGAGCTCCCGGAGCCGCGCCATGGCCGCCGCCTAGCGCCGAGGCTACGGTCCACGCCGAGCACCATCGAGTGGTGCAAAAGCTCCGCCTTGGAGTCCTCCCCCGCCTAGCCGAACGAATCGCGCCGAGCCGCGCGGAATCGACCCCGCCATCCTCAACTTCTCGCGACCGTCCGGAGCTCCGCCGCGGGAATTCGTCGCCGTCGACCTTCCTCCGGCCACCCCGACCAGCCCAACGAGCTCGTGGTGAGCTTCCCGTGCCCTGCACCCTTTTCCCCTTCCCCTCCCGCGCTGGTTCATGAATTCCGCTGGAGCCACTGCCGCCGTGGCCGTGGAGTTCATCGCCGTCGCACGCGTTGACGCTCGCTCGGAATAAATCCGGAATCAACTCGGAATTCCGGACGATCGGAATTTTCCAGCTATCTAACAAGTTGATTCCGACACAATCCAGTACCGATTTTGCTTATCTCGGATTTAACTCGGAATCAACCCGGATCATTCCGAGTGATTCGGAATTCCGACTGGAATCCGATTTGGTCTAGTACCAAAAAGAACTTCCTGTTTCTTTGGTCTTTTGTTTCGGTTCCTGCTAACTTGGATAAATGGGGTACTGTGTGGAGAACAAATTTACCCAGGGCATATTTCTAAAAGAGGAAATTGAATGCAACAACTTTTATTTAGATAATCAGAAAGTTGTGTGTAAAATACCAAAATGTCCAGAAAATTGTGAGCTACCCTTTAAAATAAATATGATGCATATGTAATCACCAAACCCGGCATTTCATCACCTGATCATGTCATTTCATCGGCAAGTTAACCCTAGGGTTTCAACTATCCTAATCAACAAGTAAATATGCTATACTGATTAAACCCACGGAATATTCGAGATGCACCCCTCTAAGCATCCGAACTCCGTTTAATTTGAATAGTTGAATCATCCCCCTCCCGAGGATTTAAATTGTCATTTCATCATGTGCTTGCCCATTGCATTTGATAAATCATGTGTGGTGATTGATTGTTCTTCCGTTGCTATGCTTCGATAGATCAAGCAGCCGGGGTTGCACCGCAATACCCCGAAGATCACTACCAGCACCTTGATCAAGGCAAGCGTAATCCCCCCTCTGAGCATATCTTATCCTATGTTTCCGCAAATATTTTCTCCACTATAATATTGCATGCGGTTCTAAATGTCAATTTTCTTGGATTAGAGTATCCTATAGTTGCATTAAGTTTCCGATGCCAATACCTGTTTCCCTCCTATTATCCATAGGTTTGTATTGTTGGCCTGAGATACTTAACTATGCTATGTTGTTGCTTAGCCATGCTTAGTTAAATGCTTAGCCGTCCGATGGATGGTTCATGTTGGAAACAGGTGATGAGTAAATGGTTGATTGTGGAGAATTGTGGTGACAGGTAATAAGATGCTAAAGGTGGGGATGAGAGGCCACTGTGGTTGTGGTGCTTTGTCTTGTTCTCGCCGCCTAGGTGCGAGTTCTTTACCTCCCGAACCAAGACTGAGCGTGCAACCATGCGTGAGGCCTATGCAATTGCAGGAACCCTCATAGACTAAATAACTCGGGCGGGGCTAGCCAGGGTCCTCTAGTTCGGGCTTCCATTTGCGCGTGCATGATGATGGTGGTATGAACTGGGATGAGGATGGTGGTGTTAGGAAAATGAGTGGCCGTGGGGCAGGGTGTGGTGATCTCGTGTCCTGCCGCCACTGATGATCCTGGAAAGTCCTTAACGAGGGAGAAGTCGACACCGCTCCCACCCAGCCGGCTTTCCAAGGAAGAGAGCTAATGCGCAGGTAATGGGCCGGACGGTACGCGTGGCAAACATTGTACACCCCTGCAGGGTAAATCTTTTCGAAAAGCCGTGTCCACAGTTAGTCTTCCAACACTTGGTTCACTCTTTCGGTCTGACCATCAGTTTGAGGATGGTAGGCGGTACTGAAGTTGAGACGTGACCCCATAACAGTTTGGAAACTCTGCCAAAACTTGGAGACAAAGACACTTCCACGGTCCGATATGATCCTCAGAGGACCCCATGCAATGGAACAATATGAGCCAAATATAAGTCAGCAAGTTGACTTGCACGTATATCATCACGGACTGGTAGGAAGTGAGCAACCTTGGACAGATGATCAACGATTACCCATATTGCATTGTTGCCCTTTTGAGATCGGGGAAACCCGGTGATGAAGTCCATACCAATTTCATCCCATTTCCACTCGGGGACTGCAATAGGACAAAGAGTGCGGGAGGTCTTTGATGTTCAGCCTTTACCCGTCGACATGTCGCATTCAGCAACATACTTGGCAATTTCTCGTTTCATCCGAGTCCACCAAAATAGTGGTCGAAGGTCTTGGTACATTTTGGTACTACCGGGATGAATAGAGAGAGGAGATTCATGAGCTTCTTGGAGGATCAGCCCTCTCAACTTTTGTTTCTTTGGCACTACCAAGCGGTCACCAAAATAAACAACTCCGGATTCATTGATAGAGAAACATTTGGCCTTCCCGCTAGCAATGTTCTCTTGATTTTCGAATACCCTTGTCACAGGTTTGAGCTTCCTTAATCTGGTCTACAAGAGTAGATTTGATCTCCAGATTTGCAAGGTAGCCGGAGGGAACCATTTCTAAGTTCAAACGAGAGAACTCTTCATGAAGAGCAGGTTGGGCCTTTTCAATCATCAGATTGTTGCAATAAGACTTCCGACTTAGCGCGTCAGCCACGACGTTTGCTTTGCCGGGTTGATAGTTCAGACTCACATCATAGTCCTTGATTAACTCCAACCAACGCCTTTGCCTGAGATTTAAATCCGGCTGGGTGAAGAGGTACTTCAGACTCTTGTGATCCGAGAAATCTCGCAACGGTTACCAAACAGGTATGGTCTCCATTGCTTCAAAGCATAAACCACCGCGGCAAGTTCTAGATCATGAGTTGGGTAATTGAGCTCATGCGGCTTAAGTTGGCGAGAAGCATATGCCACCACATGGCCATCTTGCATTAGCACACAACCCAAGCCTTGAAGGAGGCGTCACAGAAGACGACGAAATCCTTGCTTGTGTCCGGCAGGACAAGCACAGGAGCGGACGTGAGTTGGCTTTCAGTGTTTTGAAGCTCTCTTCAGCTTCGGCCGTCCATACAAACTTTTTATCCTTCTTGAGAAGGTCAGTCAGGGCCTTGGCTATCTTGGAGAAACCTTCGATGAATCGGCGGTAGTAACCCGCCAATCCGAGAAAGCTACGGATGTCCTTGACTGACATTGGAGTTTTCCAATCCAAAATGGACTGAATCTTGTCAGGAATGACAGCCACACCATTAGCGGATATCACATGACCAAGGAAGACAAGATTATCCAACCAAAACTCACACTTGGAGAACTTGGCATAGAGGCGGTGTTCTCGAAGTCGTGTCAGAACCAACGAAGATGTTCCTCATGCTCTTCATTGGTTTTGGAATAGATGAGGATGTCATCGATGTAAATGACGACAAACTTGTCAAGATAATCCATGAAGATGGAGTTCATGAGCCTCATGAAAGTAGCTGGAGCATTGGTGAGACCAAAGGACATGACGGTATACTCATATGAGCCATAACGAGTAACAAATGCCGTCTTTGGAATATCCTCCTTTCTGATTTTTATCTGATGGTACCTGACCTCAGATCCATCTTGGAGAATACCGTTGCACCAGCTAACTGATCCAACAGATCATTGATGCGAGGAATAGGATACTTGTTCTTGATTGTCACCGCATTCAACGGTCGATAGTCAGAGACTAGACGAGGCACGGTAGAATCCCTCTTCTTGACAAAGAGTACCGGACAACCCCAAGGTGAACTGCTAGGCTGGATGAAATCCTTCGCTAACAGCTGATCAATTTGCTCTTTCAACAGAGCCAACTCTTCCACCGGCATACGGTAGGGCTTCTTGGAAATTGGAGCGGTACCGGGAAGTAGCTCTATGACAAACTCCACACTTCGGTCAGGAGGCATGCCAGGCAATTCTTCCGGGAACACATCCGGGAAGTCACACACCACGTGTATGTCCTGGATTTCAGGAGGGGATTCGCCTTCCATAAAGCAAAGGAGAATCTCAGGTGAGTTGGGTATGATTGAACATGGAGGTCTTGACAGTGCAGACCAATACTTAACACTGTCGCCGGAAGAGATTGGTCACGGTGACGGTCTTGGCAGCACAGTCGAGATTAGCCTGGTATTTGGCTAGCCAGTTCATGCCCAGTATGACATCAATGCCACTTGACCTCAGAGCTACCAAGGCGAAAGGAAAAGAGTAGTAACCGATAGTAATCTGAACTCAGGAGTAACCCATCGGTTTGCCATTTGGAGCCAGGAGTGGCAATCACCAAGGGATGGCTCATTTTCTCAAACGGTATTTTGTGGTCTTTTGCAAAAGCTATGATATGAATGAATGCGATGCTCCAGAATCAAACAAAACTGTAGCACGATTGTTGTTGATTCGTAACTCACCCATGAGAACGCCGGGGTCCTCTTCAGCTTCTTCAGCAGAGATGTGGTTCAGGCGACCACGCACAATAGGTCCAGCCTTGCCAGCTGGAGTGGCAGGGGCTCGTGCAGGAGTTATCGCGAGAGGTGCCTTCTGGGGGCACTCCCTGGAGTAGTGGCCAGCCTGGCCACAGGTGTAGCAAGTGAGTCCAGGTGGAGCAGGTAGCATAGGACGGTACCCACTCCGCTACCCAAAGTGTCGAAGTAGTGGGCGCGGAGGTGGTGGCCTGTATCCCGGCTCTCGGCATGAATGGAGCACGCGGCACACGCTGTAGGGAACAAACACCCTGCGCTTCTTGCTCTCAGAACCCGAGGAACTCTGGTGGTCCCCGTGTGCGGGCCTCTTGGAAGCTTCAAGTTCCTTTCTTCCTTGCTCAAGAGTGAAGCCTGGTTGAACAGCTCCTGGTAGGTCTGGAACCTGAAGGGCAACAACTCATAGCGGAGCTGCGGCGAAAGACCCTTGCGGAACAGCTCTTGCTTGTCAGCATCATTGGTCACGTCCCTTGGGGCGTAACGAGAGAGATGGTTGAACTCACACCATAAGTGCGGAGGTCCATCGTCCCTGTTGCAAGTCCAGGAACTCCCTCCTCTTCAAATCCATGATCGGCTGGGGAATGTACTCGCACGGAAGGCAGTGCGGAAATCAGCCCAGTGAAGACATGGTTGGCTGGAAACAAAGCCACATGGCTTTCCCACCAACAGCCAGCGCACCAACCAAGAGAGGTGGCAAAGTTGACTTGCTCAGCCACTGGGACATGAGCGCGGAGAACTTGCGCTCCAAGCACGAAGCCAATCATCAGCTTCCAGTGGCTCCTTAGCATCAGCAAAGTGGGTGGCTGCGAGCGCAGGAACTCAGTGAGAGTGTTGCACCATTCCTGTGCATTCTGCTGCACCAACTGCTCAGCAAGCTCATTGCGCCCACGGTTCTCCTCAATGGCCATCAAGACCTGAGCCATCGAGGGTGGTGGCGGCAGATCATCCTCATCATTGTGTGGTTACCGCGGCCTCCACGGCCTCCTCGAGCCATTCTGGAGATTTGACAATGACACGGTTAGTATCTTTCTCCGAATGGTCGAACAATAGCATTAGCGTCTACACAAGTACACAGACTAGGGACGATAATACATTGTGTAACAAAAAAGGAATCAACAGATAGAACTTGGGTCAAAGATCAGCATCATGTGCTACTAGCGAGAGTTAAGAAATCACAACTTAACACACTCTAGTTGGCACAATCCGGGACCTTATGTTCAAGTCCTTGGGTTAAAACCCGAAAGGATCAAATGATTAGACTCGAGAAACATCTGAGTTGATTTGGGATTGCAACGCAGCGGGAGCAACTGACACATAACACTAAAGGTCGAACCCAACCCCGTTTCTAATCATTTTGAAGTAACAGACGAGGAGTAAAACCTTTAATCAAATCGAGGTAAGATTGCTCCGAGATTAGAGGGTAACCAGATAAGGAGTAAAAAGAATCCTAAGATGGTTTTCACAACTCATTTTTAGGTTAAAAATATTTTCACAAACACTAGACTCAACATCGACCAGTAGAAGGGTTTCCTACAGGCAGTACTGCTCTGATACCAACTTGTGGCGCCCCGACCCGACTGTTATACAGTGATGCTGTGTGTCACCGGTTAAGCGATACAACCGGAGGTTACGGGTTTACCAATCCCCGGCCAAAACCTTTGGCAGGCGTTGCTCGGAATGGATCATCGGCAACGCAACACCCCGATTGATGCCTTAACACAGGCACAACCCTCAATGTATAATAGAGAGATCAAGACTTGTGGAACAACTGGCACATCACAGACTCTACGACACAAAGCATATAGTTCAACTCTTATAATAGAGAAAGATAGCAAATTACAACCAGAGGTCACAGACCCAACATTACAACAAGCGGAAGCGAATTAGGTTGTTCTAAACAACAAGATCCAAATATGGCCTAAGAGGCCTACAGATAAACATCCAGCGCCAGCTGTTCCGGGATGTCCCAAGCTGCCACCTGGGAACCCCAGACTACTCGTCGACGTCCACAAAGAACCCACCTTCGAGGTCGGTGAAGTCCTCCTCTGAAACAAAACAAACGACGTTGAGTTCGACGAACTCGCAAGATTATATATGAGCATTAGCTCGATGAGGCTTTCAAAGTTATATGGCTGTTTTGCATAAAGCTGATTTTATTTATGAAAACATAACTCAAAGGCATCGACTATTCAGAGTATTTTTAAAAGGGGTAAGAAGTGACTCTTTCCTTGATCACTTTTCTCATCATCAACCATCATCAACCACTGTACCTGTTCATCAAAGGCACCTCCCCGAATCACACTCGAGGAAGCTCACCTTGCAATCTTGAGGTGGTATCTCTAGTACCTAGTTTTTAATCATTCCGTTAAAGTTATTCTATGATCTTATCGTCCTTTCCCAAGTCGTGGGCATGTGTAATCTCTTTCGGCAAGGGTTGGGAAAAATATCTCCCTTTCGCGGAGTTCTCCTACAACAATAGCTATCAAGCTAGTCTGGGCATGGCTCCCTTCGAGGCTCTATATGGAAGAAAATGCCGCACTCCTCTAAATTGGTCCGAGACCGGAGAGGGCACTCTTTGGTCCGGATGTGATCAATGAAGCTGAGGAGAAGGTTCGAATCATAAGAGAGAATCTGAAGATTGCTCAGTCTAGGCAGAAGAGCTACTATGATAAGCACCATCAGGAAATTCACTATGAAATTGGTGATAAAGCTTATCTCCGCGTCTCTCCCCTTCGTGGCGTTCGCCGCTTCGGAATCAAAGGAAAATTGGCACCTCGCTATGTTGGCCCTTTCACCATTCTGGCCAAGCAAGGAGATCTTTCGTATCAATTGGAGTTACCGGTCAAATTCCCAAATGTACATGATGTGTTTCATGTCTCCCAACTACGCCGGTGTTTCAAAGATCCTATCCATGGAGTCAATCATGAAGAGCTAGACCTCCAGGAAGATCTCACTTATCGCGAGCATCCTATCCGTATCCTGGATGAAGCCGAAAGGAAGACCCGTAACAAGACTACCAAATTCCTCAGAGTTCAATGGTCTCACCATTCCGAGGAAGAAGCTACTTGGGAAAGAGAGTCCAGCCTTCGTGAGGAGTATCCCGACTTATTTCCGCAACCTTAGAATCTCGGGACGAGATTCCTGTAAGGGGGGTAGAATTGTAACAGCCCAAAGTTGTGAACCTCAAAAACCCGAGTAAAATTTTCGCTTTTGCATTTCATTCATGCATCATGGCATCATTTGTTCAACTGCTCATGTTGAAACCAAGATTTGGAAAAGCAAATTAAAACAAAGGGGAACAAAAGCACTATTTGATTTCAAACAACTTCAACTCTAATGAGTTGTTGGTGACAAAACCAACTCAACTAAACTCCCATATTTGTCAAGGAAGTTCCAAGAGTTCAAAAGTTATATTTTTTGCAATTGCTATAAATTTCCAAAGGAGCAATATTATGAATTTAGCAAAAATGCCTCAAACGAACCTTTGAACAAATGTTGCTCCAAACTTTTTATTTCAACATGCCAATTTTTGTGGTGCTTCTACTTGTTAGTGGGAGGCTACAGGATTTTTCCCAGATTTTTATAAAATGTCTAGAGGCTTCAAATAAATCTCTAAAACCTGCTGGAATTTTAGAAGAAATGGAAAAGGACCTTTTGGTAAATAAAGAAATGCAGCCAGGGGCTTCTTTGTAAAATCTTCATCTCCTTCCTCGTCGCTGTAGCGACCGCGCGCGCGCTCTCGCCGGACCAGCTCGACCCCGTGGTCGCCGAGCACGCCGCCGGGGCCCTCTGCTCCCCAACCCTCACTCGCTCCCGCTCCCGTGCTTCCCCTTCTTCTTCTCCCCGAGCTCCCGGAGCCGCGCCATGGCCGCCGCCTAGCGCCGAGGCTACGGTCCACGCCGAGCACCATCGTGTGGGGCAAAAGCTCCGCCTTGGAGTCCTCCCCCGCCTAGCCGTACGAATCGCGCCGAGCCGCGCGGAATCGACCCCGCCATCCTCAACTTCCTCGTGACCGTCCGGAGCTCCGCCGCGGGAATTCGTCGCCGTCGACCTTCCTCCGGCCACCCGACCCGCCCAACGAGCTCGTGGTGAGCTTCCCGTGCCCTGCACCCTTTTCCCCTTCCCCTCCCGCGCTGGTTCGCGAATTCCGCTGGAGCCACTGCCGCCGTGGCGTGGAGTTCATCGCCGTCGCACGCGTTGACGCTCGCTCAGAATAAATCCGGAATCAACTCGGAATTTCGGACGATCGGAATTTTCCAGCCATCTAACAAGTTGATTCCGACACAATCCAGTACCGATTTTGCTTATCTCGGATTTAACTCGGAATCAACCCGGATCATTCCGAGTGATTCGGAATTCCGACTGGAATCCGATTTGGTCTAGTACCAAAAAGAACTTCCTGTTCTTTTGTTTCGGTTCCTGCTAACTTGGATAAATGGGGTACTGTGTGGAGAATAAATTTACCCAGGGCATATTTCTAAAAGAGGAAATTAAATGCAACAACTTTTATTTAGATAATCAGAAAGTTGTGTGTAAAATACCAAATGTCCAGAAAATTGTGAGCTACCCTTTAAAATAAATATGATGCATATGTAATCACCAAACCCGGCATTTCATCACCTGATCATGTCATTTCATCGGCAAGTTAACCCTAGGGTTTCAACTATCCTAATCAACAAGTAAATATGCTATACTGATTAAACCCACGGAATATTCGAGATGCACCCCTCTAAGCATCCGAACTCCGTTTAATTTGAATAGTTGAATCATCCCCCTCCCGAGGATTTAAATTGTCATTTCATCATGTGCTTGCGCATTGCATTTGATAAATCATGTGTGGTGATTGATTGTTCTTCCGTTGCTATGCTTCGATAGATCAAGCAGCCGGGGTTGCACCGCAATACCCCGAAGATTCGTACTACCAGCACCTTGATCAAGGCAAGCGTAATCCCCCTCTGAGCATATCTTATCCTATGTTTCCGCAAATATTTTCTCCACTATAATATTGCATGCGGTTCTAAATGTCAATTTTCTTGGATTAGAGTATCCTATAGTTGCATTAAGTTTCCGATGCCAATACCTATTTCCCTCCTATTATCCATAGGTTTGTATTGTTGGCCTGAGATACTTAACTATGCTATGTTGTTGCTTAGCCATGCTTAGTTAAATGCTTAGCCGTCCGATGGATGGTTCATGTTGGAAACAGGTGATGAGATAAATGGTTGACGGTGGAGAATTGTGGTGACAGGTGATACGTCTCCAACGTATCCATAATTTCTGCTGTTCCATGCTTATATTATACCATTTGCTACATGTTTTATATACACTTCATATCACTTTTATGCATTTTCTGGGACTAACCTATTAACAAGATGCCACAGTGCCAGTTCCCTGTTTTCTGCTGTTTTTGGTTTCAGAAAGTTACTTCTGGAA
This sequence comes from Poa pratensis, assembly GCA_947311845.1. Lineage (NCBI taxonomy): Eukaryota > Viridiplantae > Streptophyta > Magnoliopsida > Poales > Poaceae > Poa > Poa pratensis. The sequence goes on from CAMZMU010000073.1 coordinate 44,422,760, forward strand.
ATATTCTCGGAATTGCACGAAACAAAAGGCCAAGTCCCTATTTTTCCAGCACGTACACGGAGTCCGAAGGAGAGACGAAGGAGAGCCACGAGGTGGCCAAACCACAGGCGGCGCGGCAGTGGGCCCACCGCGCCGCCTGGTGGTTTGGGCCCCTCGGGGGTCCGCCGACATCGCCCCTTCGCCTATTTATTCCCCGAGACGTGAAAACCCTAAAACACCGAGCCTTTCATCCAGAACATATTCGCTGCCGCCGCCGTCGTCAACCCTAACTCGGGGGGTTCTGAAGCTCTTCCCGGCACCCTGCCGGAGAGGGGAATCATCACCGGAGGGCTCTACATCGCCATGCCCGCCTCCGGAGTGATGCGTGAGTAGTTCATCCTTGGACTATGGGTCCATAGCAGTAGCTAGATGGTTGTCTTCTCCACTTGTGCCATCATGTTTAGATCTTGTGAGCTGCCTATCATGATCAAGATCATCTTATTGTAATGCTACATGTTGTGTTTGCTGGGATCTGACTTATATTGATACCTATGTGGAGCTGAATATTATATTATCATGTCTATGTCATTTGTGATCTTGCATGCTCTCCGTTACTTGTTGAAGCCTTGGCCAAGTGAATACTTGTAACTCCAAGAGGGGGTATTTATGCATGATAGTTGGGTTCAACCTCTATTTAACCTGGGATAGTGACAGCAAGTTCTAAGGTTGTAGATGTGTTGTTGCCACTAGGGGTAAAACAGCAATGCTTTATTCAAGGATGAATGTATTGTTTACATTACGCACATTACTTAATGCAATTGTCTGTTGCTTGCAACTTAATACTGGAAGGGGTACGGATGTTAACCGGAAAGTGGACTATTTAGGCATAGATGCATGCTGGATAGCGGTCTATGTACTTTGTCGTAATGCCCAAATGAATCTCATAGTAGACACCACAGCTCACACATGCATGTTATATGCACTTATCAATTGTCAATTGCCCAGCTGTAATTTGTTTACCCAGCATGTTAGTTATCTTATTGGAGAGACACCACTAGTGAACTGTGGACCCCGGTCCATTCTTTTACATCTGAAATACAATCTACTGCAATCATTGTTCTCTACTGTTTTATGCAAACAAACATCATTTCCATTCGATACGTTTAACCCTTTGTTTTCAGCAAGCCGGTGAGATTGACAACCTCACTGTTAAGTTGGGGCAAAGTAATTTGATTGTGTTGTGCAGGTTCCACGTTGGCACCGGAATCCCTGGTGTTGCGCCGCACTACACTCCTTCACCAACACCTTCGAAGCAAACCTCGTTTTCCTACTGGTTCGATTAAACCTTGGTTTCATACTGAGGGAAAACTTGCTGCTGCACTCATCATACCTTCCTCTTGGGGTTCCCAACTGACGTGTGACGTACAAGCATTGTTTCTGGCTGTTGCCGGGGAGATATTCCCTCGTCAACTTAGCCACAACACGTTTTCTGGCGCCGTTGCCGGGGAAAACCGAATTGCTTCTGCAAGGGGAGTCTCTCACACCCAATCTCTTTACTTTGTTATTTGTCTTGCTTAGTTTATTTTTATTTAGTCTTGTTTGCTCTCTTTATCAAAAACACAAAAAAATTAGTTACTTGTTTAATTCGTTTGATTTTGTTTTTCAAAATGAGTACTCCTGAGAACACTAAGTTGTGTGACTTCACTAGCACAAACAACAATGATTTCATATGCACTCCTATTGCTCCACCTGCTTCTACAGCAGAATTTTATGAAATTAAACCTGCTCTATTAAATCTTGTTATGAAAGAGCAATTTTCTGGTGTTAGTACTGATGATGCTGCTGCCCATCTTAATAACTTTGTTGAACTTTGTGAAATGCAAAAGTATAAGGATATGGATGGGGATATTATAAAACTGAAACTTTTTCCTTTCTCCTTGAGAGGAAGAGCTAAAGAATGGTTGCTTTCTTTGCCTAGAAATAGTATTAATTCTTGGACAAAATGCAAAGATGCTTTCATAGGGAAATATTATCCTCCTGCTAAGATTATATCCTTGAGAAGTAGCATTATGAATTTTAAACAACTTGATAATGAACATGTTGCTCAAGCTTGGGAAAGAATGAAATCTTTGGTGAAGAATTGTCCCACTCATGGACTGACTACTTGGATGATCATCCAAACCTTTTATGCAGGATTAAATTTTTCCTCAAGGAACTTATTGGATTCAGCCTCTGGAGGAACCTTTATGTCCATCACTTTAGGTGCAGCAACAAAGCTACTTGATGATATGATGATCAACTATTCCGAATGGCACACCGAAAGAGCTCCTCAAGGTAAGAAGGTAAATTCTGTTGAAGAAACCTCCTCTTTGAGTGATAAGATTGATGCTATTATGTCTATGCTTGTGAATGGTAGATCTCATGTTGATCCTAATAATGTTCCTTTAGCTTCATTGGTTGCTCAAGAAGAGCATGTTGATGTAAACTTCATTAAAAACAACAACTTCAACAACAATGCTTATAGGAATAATTTTGGTAGCAACAATTATAAGCCTTATCCTTCAAATGGTTATGGCAATTCTTATGGTAATTCCTACAGCAACAATAGAAGTGTGTCCTCTGATCTTGAAGCTATGCTTAAAGAATTTATTAGCACACAAAAAGCTTTCAATAAAACTGTTGAGGAAAAGTTTGAAAAAATTGATGATCTTGCTTCTAAAGTTGATAGTCTTGCTCATGATGTTGAAATTCTAAAACTGAAAGTTATGCCTAATGAAGTTAAAGATACTAAGTCATTTGCTACAGCAAATGCCATCCAAGTTCGAATTGATAATAATATTAGGATGTTGGCTGAATTGCATGCTAGGTGGGAAAAAGAGGAAGAACTTGAAAAAGAGAATAGTATAGTTAGAGTTTGTACTATCACCACCACTAGTAATGCTAATGTTTACATGCTAGTAAGCCTCCTACTATTGATGGTAATGTTATTGGTGTTGGTAATGTCTCTACTACTTCTGCAAAGCGTTTGAAATTGCCTAAAACTGCTGAAACTTTTTCTGATAAAAGTGCTGAAATTTTTCAAACTATTGGAGACAATGGTTCCACCACCATTGACAATAATGATTTTGATTTTGATGATTGTAACATCTCTGAAGTTATTATGTTCTTGCAAAAATTAGCTAGAAGTCCCAATGCTAGCACTATTAATTTGGCTTTTACAAAGCATATTACAAATGCTCTTTTGCAAGCTAGGGAGGAGAAGTTGAAACTTAAAGCTTCTATTCCTAGGAAATTAGAAGATGGTTGGGAACCCATCATTAAGGTAAAGGTGAATGATTTTGATTGCAATGCCTTGTGTGATCTTGGTGCAAGTATTTCGGTTTTGCCCAAGAAGCTTTATGATATTCTTGATTTGCCACCTTTGGAACATTGTTATTTGGATGTTTTTCTCGCTGATAATGCTATGAAGAAACCTTTGGGGCGAGTTAATGATGTTTTTATTACAGTAAACAATAACCTTGTCCCCGTTGATTTTATTGTTATGGATATTGAATGCAATGCATCTTGTCCTATTGTTTTGGGAAGACCTTTTCTTCGAACTGTTGGTGCCATCATTGATATGAAAGAAGGTAATATAAGGTACCAATTTCCTCTCAAGAAAGGTATGGAACACTTCCCTAGGAAGAGAATGAAGTTACCTTTTGACTCTATTGTTAGAGCAAGTTATGATGTTGATGCTTCTTCTCTTGACAACACTTGATTTTCACTTTCTGCGCCTAGCTGAAAGGCGTTAAAGAAAAGCGCTTATGGGAGACAACCCATCGTTTTTATTTGCTGTTATTTTTGTTTTCTTTGAGTCAAGGAGTTTTGTTACTTCTGTAGCAACTCCTTTGTATCTTTATTTTATCGCAATGTTGTGCCAAGTAAAGTTCTATATTGAAAGTTGATGCAAGATTTGGATTTCTGCGCAGTGACAGATTTTTAGCTGTCACGGATTTGAGCTTATCTCCCTGTAGAAAATTCAAAAATTCTGAAAAAATCACGCATATTCCTGAGATATGTACGCAACTTTCATTATTTTAGGCCAGATCCATCTGAGCAACTTAAGTGCCTCGAAAAAATTCGTCATTCCAGACTGTTCTGTTTTTGACAGATTCTGCCTTTTGTTTTGCATTCGCTCTTTTACTGTGTTTGTGTGGATTTCTTTGCTCCACAAAGCATTGGTGGCTGTAGCTAATGTCCAGAAGCTTTGGGATTGATTGTATCATTACAGAATATGAGAATTTTTGATTATGCACTAACCCTCTAATGAGAACTGTCTTGAGTTTGGTGTGAAGGAAGTTTTCAAGGATCAAGCGAGAAGGGTGATATTATGTGATCAAGAAGAGTGAAAAGCCTAAGCTTGGGGATGCCCCCGTGGTTCATCCCAACCATATTCAGAGAGACTCAAGCGTCTAAGCTTGGGGATGCCCAAGGCATCTTCATCAACAAACTTATCAGGTCATCTCTAGTGAAACTATATTTTAATTCTTTCACATCTTATGCGCTTTACTTGGAGCGTCTGTGTGTTTTTATTTTTGTTTTTGTTTGAATAAATTCGGATCCTAGCAATCCTTGTGTGGGAGAGAGACACGCTCCGCTTTTTCATGTGAATACTCATGTTCTTCACTTATATTTGTTGAGTATTCTTAACTAGCTACTGCAGTGCTTTTAGCTCCTGTTTTTCATGCATCTCTTCGAGCTGTTAGCACTTGTTTATAAATACTCTCTTGCTGCATTATATTATCATTTGGAGAGTTTATGTTTAAATAAATTGATTGGTGTTTGTTTGGAAGAAAGAAAATGCTACATGTAGTAGTTGGTATTGGAAAAGACATATGCATTCTTGTAGATCATTGTCTTGTTTCGATTTGATGCTTTGCAATTGTTTTGAGCTCTCAAGTAGATCATGTTTAAGCTCTTGCATCATGTAGTTAAAGCCTAGTAGTGGAGAACTACCGTAGAGCTTGTTGAGACTTGGGATGCATATTTGTTCTCTCTAAGGTCTAGATATTTTCTGGTAAAATGTTTGAGCAACAAGGAAGACAGTGTAGAGTCTTATAATACTTGCAATATGTTTTTATGTGATTCTTGCTGTACCGGTTTATACTTGTGTTTGCTTCAAACAACCTTGCTAGCCTAAACTCTGTACTGAGAGGGAATGCTTCTCGTGCATCCAAAACTTGAGCCAAAACCCATGCCATTTGTGTCCACCATACCTACCTACTATGTGGTATTTCCTGCCATTCCAAGTAAATATTTCATGTGCTACCTTTAAACTATTCAAAACTTTATTACTCCTTATTTGTGTCAATGTTTTATAGCTCATGAGGAAGTATGTGGTGTTTTATCTTTCAATCTTGTCATTTACTTCTGACAGACTTTCACCAATGGACTAGTGGCATATACATCCGCTTATCCAATAATTTGCAAAAAGAGCTGGCAACGGGGTGCCCAGCCCCAATTAATTACAACTTTCATTAATAATTCTCTTCACATGTTTTGCCCTGATTTATCAGTAAGCAACTTAATTTTGCAATAGACACTCCTCCATGGTATGTGAATGTTGGAAGGCACCCGAGGATTCGGTTAGCCATGGCTTGTGTAAGCAAAAGGTTGGGAGGAGTGTCATCTATAAAGAAACTAAAATACATGTGTAAACAAAAGAGAAGAGGGATGATCTACCTTGCTGGTAGAGATAACGTCCTTCATGGGAGCCGCTCTTGAAAGTCTGGTTGACAAGGGGGTTAGAGTGCCCACTACCATTCGTTGACAACAACAAACACCTCTCAAATACTTATTTTGTGCTCTCTATATGCTTTCGAAAACTTAAAAAGCTCTAGCACATGATTTAATCCCTGCTTCCCTCTGCGAAGGGCCTATCTTTTACTTTATGTTGAGTCAGTTTACCTACTCCTTTCTATCTTAGAAGCAAACACTTGTGTCAACTTTGTGTGCATTGATTCTTACATATTTACTTATTGCACTTGTTATATTGCTTTATGTTGACAACTATCCATGAGATATACATGTTACAAGTTGAAAGCAATGCTGAAACTTAATCATCCTTTGTGTTGCTTCAATGCCTTTTACTTTGAATCTATTGCTTTATGAGTTACCTCTTATGCAAAACTTTTTGATGCTTGTCTTGAAAGTACTATTCATGAAAAGTTTTTGCTTATATGATTCATTGTTTACTCTTTATCTATTTGTTAGCAAACTATAGATCATTGCTTTGAGTCACTTCATTCATGACATGAGCCTTGCAATATATTGATCAAGATTGTGTGAAAGCATGTCTCCTCAGAAATTATTTGTTGTTATCGTTTTACCTACTCGAGGACGAGTAGAACTAAGCTTGGGGATGCTTGATACGTCTCCAACGTATCCATAATTTCTGCTGTTCCATGCTTATATTATACCATTTGCTACATGTTTTATATACACTTCATATCACTTTTATGCATTTTCTGGGACTAACCTATTAACAAGATGCCACAGTGCCAGTTCCCTGTTTTCTGCTGTTTTTGGTTTCAGAAAGTTACTTCTGGAAATATTCTCGGAATTGCACGAAACAAAAGGCCAGTCCCTATTTTTCCAGCACGTACACGGAGTCCGAAGGAGAGACGAAGAGAGCCACGAGGTGGCCAAACCACAGGCTGGCGCGGCAGTGGGCCCACCGCGCCGCCTGTGGTTTGGGCCCCTCGGGGGTCCGCCGACATCGCCCCTTCGCCTATTTATTCCCCGAGACGTGAAAACCCTAAAACACCGAGCCTTTCATCCAGAACATATTCGCTGCCGCCGCCGTCGTCAACCCTAACTCGGGGGGTTCTGAAGCTCTTCCCGGCACCCTGCCGGAGAGGGGAATCATCACCGGAGGGCTCTACATCGCCATGCCCGCCTCCGGAGTGATGCGTGAGTAGTTCATCCTTGGACTATGGGTCCATAGCAGTAGCTAGATGGTTGTCTTCTCCACTTGTGCCATCATGTTTAGATCTTGTGAGCTGCCTATCATGATCAAGATCATCTTATTGTAATGCTACATGTTGTGTTTGCTGGGATCTGACTTATATTGATACCTATGTGGAGCTGAATATTATATTATCATGTCTATGTCATTTGTGATCTTGCATGCTCTCCGTTACTTGTTGAAGCCTTGGCCAAGTGAATACTTGTAACTCCAAGAGGGGGTATTTATGCATGATAGTTGGGTTCAACCTCTATTTAACCTGGGATAGTGACAGCAAGTTCTAAGGTTGTAGATGTGTTGTTGCCACTAGGGGTAAAACAGCAATGCTTTATTCAAGGATGAATGTATTGTTTACATTACGCACATTACTTAATGCAATTGTCTGTTGCTTGCAACTTAATACTGGAAGGGGTACGGATGTTAACCGGAAAGTGGACTATTTAGGCATAGATGCATGCTGGATAGCGGTCTATGTACTTTGTCGTAATGCCCAAATGAATCTCATAGTAGACACCACAGCTCACACATGCATGTTATATGCACTTATCAATTGTCAATTGCCCAGCTGTAATTTGTTTACCCAGCATGTTAGTTATCTTATTGGAGAGACACCACTAGTGAACTGTGGACCCCGGTCCATTCTTTTACATCTGAAATACAATCTACTGCAATCATTGTTCTCTACTGTTTTATGCAAACAAACATCATTTCCATTCGATACGTTTAACCCTTTGTTTTCAGCAAGCCGGTGAGATTGACAACCTCACTGTTAAGTTGGGGCAAAGTAATTTGATTGTGTTGTGCAGGTTCCACGTTGGCACCGGAATCCCTGGTGTTGCGCCGCACTACACTCCTTCACCAACACCTTCGAAGCAAACCTCGTTTTCCTACTGGTTCGATTAAACCTTGGTTTCATACTGAGGGAAAACTTGCTGCTGCACTCATCATACCTTCCTCTTGGGGTTCCCAACTGACGTGTGACGTACAAGCATTGTTTCTGGTGCTGTTGCCGGGAGATATTCCCTCGCTAACTTAGCGCTAGCAACAGGTAATAAGATCTAAAGGTGGGGATGAGAGGCCACTGTGGTTGTGGTGCTTTGTCTCGTTCTCGCCGCCTAGGTGCGAGTTCTTTACCTCCCGAACCAAGACTGAGCGTGCAACCATGCGTGAGGCCTATGCAATTGCAGGAACCCTCATAGACTAAATAACTCGGGCGGGGCTAGCCAGGGTCCTCTAGTTCGGGCTTCCATTTGCGCGTGCGTGATGATGGTGGTATGAACTGGGAATGAGGATGGTGGTGTTAGGAAAATGAGTGGCCGTGGGGCAGGGTGTGGTGATCTCGTGTCCTGCCGCCACTGATGATCCTGGAAAGTCCTTAACGAGGGAGAAGTCGACACCGCTCCCACCCAGCCGGCTTTTCAAGGAAGAGAGCTAATGCGCAGGTAATGGGCCGGACGGTACGCGTGGCAAACATTGTACACCCCTGCAGGGTAAATCTTTTCGAAAAGCCGTGTCCACGGTTACGGACGACTTGGGAAAGGATGATAAGATCATAGAATAACTTTAACGGAATGATTAAAAACTGGGTACTAGAGGTACCACCTCAAGATTGCAAGGTGAGCTTCCTCGAGGGTGATTCAGGGAGGTGCCTTGATGAACAGGTACAGTGGTTGATGATGGTTGATGATGAGAAAAGTGATCAAGGAAAGAGTCACTTCTTACCCCTTTAAAAATACTCTGAATAGTCGATGCCTTTGAGTTATGTTTTCATAAATAAAATCAGCTTTATGCAAAACAGCCATATAACTTTGAAAGCCTCATCGAGCTAATGCTCTATATATAATCTTGCGAGTTCGTCGAACTCAACGTCGTTTGCTTTGTTTCAGAGGAGGACTTCACCGACCTCGAAGGTGGGTTCTTTGTGGACGTCGACGAGTAGTCTGGGGTTCCCAGGTGGCAGCTTGGGACATCCCGGAACAGCTGGCGCTGGATGTTTATCTGTAGGCCTCTTAGGCCATATTTTGGATCTTGTTGTTTAGAACAGCCTAATTCGCTTCTGCATGTTGTAATGTTGGGTCTGTGACCTCTGGTTGTAATTTGCTATCTTTCTCTATTATAAGAGTTGAACTATATGCTTTGTGTCGTAGAGTCCGTGATGTGCCAGTTGTTCCACAAGTCTTGATCTCTCTATTATACATTGAGGGTTGTGCCTGTGTTAAGGCATCAATCGGGGTGTTGCGTTGCCGATGATCCATTCCGAGCAACGCCTGCCAAAGGTTTTGGCCGGGGATTGGTAAACCCGTAACCTCCGGTGGTATCGCTTAACCGGTGACACACAGCATCACTGTATAACAGTCGGGTCGGGGCGCCACGGGATGTAAACCACATTGCACTGCAGATACACTAAGGTTAGATTGGCGAGCATAGTATGTACAGACATAGCCTCGAAACACGTGAGATCGAAAGATCGAGCATGAGTCGCATGAATGATGTGATCGACATTTCAATGTCACCTTTGCAGCTGTGCCGCCGGTCGTGACGATCGGGGGTGGTACAGTGAATTGGGTCGTGTAATCGCTAAGATATTTTTAGGGATGACAATCTTAGTGGAGTCTGTTTGATAATTTAATAATAAACTAAACTCACCATTATAAACTTAGTCTTAAAAGTTCTTGCGAATATCTCTGTAGATTATGGCTTACTACAACGACACTTTCGAGTTTGGCCTGTTCCTTCGTGGTCTGTCACTTAAATCTGATGGGTCCAACTTCATCGACTGGTACAAGAGCTGAGGGACACCCTCAACTACAATGGCATACTCTACGTGATAGAAGAACCTTTAGGAGATCCACCAGGAGACTCCGCGGGCGAGGAGGATAATGATGATTATCGCAAGCGCCGTGATATCTCCATTTCTATCCAGTGCACTATGTATTGCAACATGGAGCCTTACTTGAAAAATCGTTTCAAGATACCAACCATTTGAGATGGTTGATGAGCTTAAGACAATGTTCATACAGCAGATAAGGCTGATGAATTTGAGCACCTGGACTTGTTTCTTTCAATGAAGATGGAAGAAATATCTGTTTTGAAAGTCATTTGAGGAAGATGCACGGCATGCATAGGCGCCTCATAGTTGATTTGGATTACTGGATGACAGACGAGTTTGCGATAGATGGGGTGTTGCGTTCACTTCCCCCCAGCTACAAAGACTACGTCCACACCTATGTTATGACGAGGAGTGAATCAGTCACTTTTCACCAGTTCATGAGCCAGATAAGGAATCTGAAGGTGGAGCCCATAGCAGGGGAGATCATAGCCGGAGAAGGTATATATTTGATATACATGTTGTAAATGTTTTATCTTGCAAACACTTGTTACACTTATTAAAGTATTTGATGCTTATTCTGTTTTATGAAAACATGACCCACTGTTGAGTGATTTGGAGGAGATGAGGAGATGATGTGCGGCATGCAAGACAGTTGATGGCCAACCACGATCTTCTTCTATAGTTATCATTTTTTATTAGTTGATTTGAATAAAGCGTTGTAATCGGATTGAGTATGATCTTTTAGTGTGTCTTGTATCTTGCAAGGCAGTTATTCATATATGTAAGGAAACAAGCCTATTGTTTAATGATTATGAATAAATCTTCTCATCTCAATGATAACACATTAAACATTTGCAAATAAATAAAATTCTGAAAATATCCAAAGTTAGTAATGACATCGTTTCGAAAAACGACACTTTTAATTTTATTAGATTTGTTGGCAAATATCTTGATGTATGACACGCGCAAGAACACAAAACTATCCCCTTAGTACAAACTAATCTCTAGTTTATCACTTCTCCTTTGCCTCCAAATGGCCCCTCCGCACATGACACTTTTAGTTTTCTCTTATCGATATCTTTCGGCTGCTGTTCAAAACTAGGAAAGTTGAAACATCGATTGGAGGTGTATTACATTGACATAGTTACACCGTTAATTGCATTGCTGATGAGGACATCCCTAGTCCTTTACCATTTTCTTCCATTGATGATGTTGTTGTTCAAGACAAGCCCAATGAAGTGAGGATTGGACCAATGAAAGAACTCGTGCCAAGCTACTTGGACAACAGGTGAATTCACTCTTAATTGAATATGATGTTTGTGATAATGAGAACTTTATACTACCTAAGTCCATGCACTTGTGTATGATCAGCGTTATTGATAACACGAACGTTGGAGGAGGGCCAGAGGAGCAGCAAGAATTGGAGTACAACGTCCCCAATGGCGCGAGGGAGGAGCGGGAGCAGGCGCAAGAAGGGATGACGAAGGAAGAGCCAGGCAGCCCGGCCAGGCCGACCTATCCCGGCCTAGGCCGGCCACACACCCGACGCACCCGGCTACTCGACACCTGAGGCCAGCTCAGCCTGGCCTAGGCCGGCCGAGTGCCAGAGGCGCCCGGCCTGCCCATGACCTAGGCCGACCCAGCCCGGCCAGGCCGGCCGTCACGATGACCTGCGTGCCTAGTTTGGCCGAACCAGTTTTCTGGTCGGTTTGTATCAGGTCGGGTTAGCCGCATGTGGCGCCCAAGGCTAGTGGGGCGTCTCCCCTAGTCCTTATATACCCTAGATCTGCGAGTTTATTAGGTTAGACCACGTTTAAGATAAACCCTAGATTGGATTGCTAAGCATTCATCTATATTTGAATTCCTCTTTGTTGCGATCAGGAATTCACCCCTCCACTTTGTTTCGATTGGAGGTGGAGGTTATTGCTACCAAAGTTTGAGTGTGATCTGTTGTTCCACTGGGAATTAGTAGATTGCAGAAACGCTTCGTGGTCGGCGCTATGTTGCACAAGTGTGAGGTGTTGCGAATATCCATTGGGTTGAAGAGCTGTTGCATTGGCAACATGGGAGCAGCTGGAGAGTTCGTCAGGATCTTGCAAGTTATCTTCCACCAATCATCGATTTACCACAGCTCACTGAGAAGATCGGGCCACCCCATATCAATTGCTATAAAAACAAAGCCTTTGTGTGCCTATTTATGTGGTGTGTGATTTCATTTGGGAGTAGTCCGCTCGGGGGATGCTAGCTTACGGTCACCTGTGCCTCAGGTCAATTTTTTGACCGACACTGTAGCACGGGACCTGTCGAAACAAGCCGCACCGCCGCCATACCGCCGGAGAGGAGGGGAAGAGACCGCCACCTCCATCTCCTCCGCCACGGCACCGGCCTCCCCGCCCGTGGCCGGCGCCTTGCCGCCCGCCTTGCCCTGATCACTCCCTCCGCCGATCCGCCGCCACCCTGGGCATCCCTTTAAGCTCCGCCTTCTCCTCTTTATTCTCCGGCCGACGCCCCCCCCCACACTGTCCATGTTAAGTCTATTGCTCGCCGCCGACTCGCTCCATCCTCGCCGGATGCCTTCTCCTTCGCGCCTCCCTGGCGGTCGGCGCGGCATCGCCGACGCCGGCTCGGTTGGTGGGTGGCGGTCGTGGCAGGAGAGGGGAAGGGAGAGACTTGTAACGTGGGTGGAAAATGGCGAGTGCCATGGAAGAGAAAGGGGATCGAGAAAGAAAGGGAGAGAAGAAGACGCGTAACGGGAGTGGGGTCCTCGCGAGATTGGCGTGTAACGTGGATGGGGTCCACGATGGATGCACGCGTCGCCCAGTGACCATGTCACCGGTCACCCTGAAAAGAGTCGTCCCCAGTCCGCTTGCCTCTTGGGTTGTGGCTTTTGGTTGTCTTTCGTGACCAAGTTTGTTACGGTTTTCTCCTAATTTTCTACAATTAATTAGACAATTCTCTTCTTAATTAATAGATGAGGCACATATTTTGCCTCGGTTTTTTTTTAAATCAGATCAAACGGTAATTTCTTATTTGAATTTTATTCCCCATTCGAGTTTAGGCTAACTATCCTGTGTATATCCAACTGCTCTGTGGAATTTATGTATTGTTTATCTATGTGTTATTTCAATTGTGTGTAATATATAAAAAAAATATTTTTAAGTTTATATGATTTTTTCTAAAATGTTACAAATCTATTTGTTAGAACATTTCAGAAAACTAGTTGGCATGTATGTGCAACGCACGTTTTCATAATTAAATGGGGGCACACAAATCTCAGACCAAAGCCAACGAAACTGGTGCATGACAATAAAGACGTTCTCATTGGGTGGCTTCTCGACACAATTATGTCATATCCTCAATATCAGACCCATATCCTTAAGAAGGACCTTCAATAGCGACACCTTCTCGGGCATCATTGCCTGCATGTAGAGGGGAAGAGGAAGAGCGCATGGAATAGGCCGTGGAAATGAAGTTGGTGTCATCCTTGTCGGTGCTGTCTCGGAATATGCCCTCGACCCAACGGGATTCATGTGGCGCTCCCGAAAGCTACACCCCCGAGATTCATGTGGCCGAATTAAATGGAATTGGAATCCCAACAATTAATTACGAGGTTCCAGTTGTTTTTCTACCATCAAGTTAAATTTTAATAACATGTCAAAACAAGACATGGGTGATATACACCAAATTAAATGGAATAGAGACATCATTTATATTAATATCCCACACATTCCATATTTAGTTATTTAGGTGATAATGTAAAAGACCACTACGCAACACGCTAGATGATGCAAACATGATCATGGATGGCATATTGACATTTTCACACTTTTCTGATAATTATAAACATATAATTTGCAGCAGTTGGAGTTATACAACAAACGTTATGAATATAGCCATAATTGGCAAAATAGAAGGAATAGGAATAGACAGAGATGTACATGGGCTGGATCTAGCAAGCATCGCGGCGGATAGCTTCGGGACGGGATGAAGGTGTGCTGTTGGGTTGTGGCCTAACTGCTGGCCATAAAACAGAGAAAAAGGATCTGTTGGGAAGGAACGAGAGACGATTGCCACTGGGCTGGGCTGCGAGGCCGAAGTGGTCGTGTTCCATCAGGTTTGCAATCCTGTAACGTGCTCGTGTTTGATTAAGGTTTGCTATATACGACAGAACATATATGGATCGAAAAACATAAGGATTGAACGATTAAGGATGGAAAAAAAACTGTTGGACCGGTCAAAGTTGTTTGGTGCTCGACGTCGGGACAATCTGGATCGTTGATTGACAATTGAACGCTACAGATTTAATGTATCCCAACAAGTTTGATTTTTTAATAGTAGTATAGATTAAGGAAAAAACGGAAGAGAAAAAAGTACTTTTTTAGGGGAAGAAAAAAGTGCATAACGTGCATTCTGCTGCCCAGTAGATTGGCCACAAAATCCGACCCAGTAGCAGAGCAGCTGCAGACGAGTCCTCGCTAGTGCACGGGCAAAACCTATTCAGCGCCCGTTGCAAAGATTAGCACCAAATCGCACACCCCCTGATCCTTGGTGGCGCGGTTAAATGGGCCGGCCCAGGTGGCGGTCGGGAGGAAGGGAGCTAATCGGCGACGAAGAAGAACACCACGCGAGGACTGATGGCGTGTTAACGGTAGAGTGTTTTATTACTTCCCAGCAACAGCACCAGAAGATCTGCTTGTTGACCGTGACAACACACGTTCGTTGGGAGACCCCAAGAGGAAGGTATGATGTAGTGCAGCAGCTGTTTTCTCTTGAAATATGACCAAGGTTTATCGAACCAGGAGGACACGGAGGTTCTTCAGAAGGTTGTCAGCGGCGCAACTGACGTGGAACCTGCACACAACACAAGCAAACTACTTTGCCCCAACGAAATAGAGAGGTTGTCAATCTCTCCGGCTTGCTGAAAACAAAGGATTAAACGTATTGTGTGGAAAACAGTAATGAGTGCAGAAAGTAACAGAGAACAAAATGATTGCAGTTGGTGGTTTTATCAGTATGAGGAAATGGACCGGGGTCCACAGTTCACTAGTGGTGTCTCTCCATAAAAGATAACTAACATGTTGGGTAAACAAATTACAGCTGGGCAATTGACAAATAATGAGCGCATGACAATGCAATATATGACAAGATGATTATTATGAGATTTAATTGGGCACTACAACAAAGTACATAGACTTGCTATCCAACGCATCTATGCCTAAATAATCCACCTTCTGGTTAGCATCCGCACCCCTTCCGGTATTGAGTTGCAAACAACAGATTATTGCATGAAGTAAAGTGTGTAATGTAAACAATGCAAATGACACGTAGACAATGCATCATTGTTTTATCCCTAGTGGCAACAGCACATCCACAAGCTTAGTCGTTTCTGTCATCTCGAGCCCAGATTACTGGAGGCATGAACCCACTATCTAGCATAAATACTCCCTATTGGAGTTACAAGCATCTACTTGACCAAAGCATCTACTAACAACGGAGAGCGTGCAAGATCATAAACAACATAAATAGATAGATTGATAAACAACTTGCTCATAGTATCAATATTCATCGGATCCCAGCAAACACAACATGTAGCATTACAATAAGATGATCTTGATCATGTTAGGCAGCTCACAAGATCTAAACATGGAGGTACAAGGTGGAGAGACAACATCTAGCTACTGCTATGGACCCGTAGTCCAAGGATGAACTACTCACGCATCACTCCGGAGGTAGACATGGTGGTGTAGAGGCCTCCGGTGAGGATCTCCCCTCCGGCAGGGTGCCGGGAAGAGCTTCAGAACCCTCCCGATCTAGGGTTGACGACGGCGGCGGCGACGGAACTTTTCGTGGAATATGATCGGTGTTTTTAGAGTTTTCGGGACATCGGGAATATATAGGCGAAAGGGCGGCGTCGGAGGGCACCGAGGCGGCCACGCCAGGGCTGGGCGCGGGCCCACCCCTGCCGCGCCCTAGGGTGGCGTGGCCCCACTCCGTCTCCCCTTCTGGATTCTGGAGTCTTCCGATGAGATATTTGCACACGTTGATTTTCGTCCAATTTCGAGAATATTTTGCGACTAGCCTTTCTGAAGGAGAAAAACAGCAGAAAACAGGAACTGACACTTCGGCATCTTGTTAATAGGTTAGTCCCAAAAAATGCATAAAAATGCTATGAAGTGTAAATAAAACATGTAGCAATTGGTATAATAACAGCATGGAATATCAAAAATTATAGATACGCTTGAGACGTATCAATGACCTCACCGCCGACAGGGACGGCGCGGCTGACCGCGTCGTCGCCAGCCAGGCGAGGGATGGACCTCACCGTAGCCGGCGACGATGCGGCTGGCCGCGGCGGCGCAGGTGGAGGTGAGGAATAAACTTATCTTGGGGGGGTGGGGGTCGGGTGGGAGGTTCGCCGGCGTCGGGGAAGAGGGGGGTTTAGAGGGATGCCGGGGGTGGCGGTGGGCGGTGGTTGAGGAGGGCGGGGCGGCGAGGCGGCGCTCGCGCCGTCGGCCGCGGGTGGCGGCAGCAGGCGGCCTAGCCGGCGGAGGAGGCGGGGGGATTGGGAGAGGAGTAGGCGGCGGGGACTAGGGGCGGAGTAGGCGGCGGGGACTGGGGGCGGAGTAGGCGGCGGAGGAGACCGAGCGAGCGAAGGAGGCGGAGCGGCGACGCCGTCGGTGGTGAGGAAGATGAGGTAGCGGTGCGAACCGTTGCTTAAGGCCTAGAATAGGACCTCCCAGTGCACGCTAGTCGCTACGAGCGACGCATAGAGATAGTCCATTTAGTAACACGGCCCGGTCCATGGCCTATGTTGTACCGTAGCCCGGTCCATGGCCGCGAGCATTTTAGGGTTTTGAGGCTGCCGCTGGCATCGTCGCCTCGCCGCCCGTCCCTTTAAAACCACGACGCGCCGCCTCTGGTTTACGGCGTCGCTAGGGTTCTGTCACGCAGAGAAGAAGAGAAGAGAGAGAGCTCCGAGATCCCGTCGTCTTCTTTAAGTCGCAGCCATGAGCCGATCGGGCCAGCCTCCGGATCTCAAGAAGTGAGCATAAACCACCACCTCCTCCGTTCCAGATCACGATATCCTCATGCTCATCTCTCTATACTATGGTTCAGGTATCAGCGTACTGATTTGAGTTTATCTTCCTTTGACATAATCGCAGGTACATGGACAAGAAGCTACAGAGTAAGCGAGAAATCTGTTTACTATTTACCTAATTTTGCAATTCGTTTTCTCAGTCGTTCGATTTGCTTGTGAATCTTAGCAGTTATAAGTTTTTCGTGACCTATATACTGGTTTTTATTCCCACCGCCCTACATGATGAACGTAATATTAAGGCTATGGATTTATCTCCAAATGAAGCTATATTCTGTCATAGTTACTCTGATAGGGCATTCAATGCTATTTTCATTTCTTATGTAGCATGTAGGCCAAACTAAGTATTATGATACTTGCTGTCTTTTTTAGTACTCTATCAACGTGTTCTTCTTTTAGTGAATCGTTGTCCCTTTTAAACTCCATGTTGGTCGGCTGCTCTATATGATGATACTACGAAACAAGCTATGGATTAATTTCCATATGAGGCTCTTTTGTCATAGTTACTCTGATAGGTGGCCGTACCAATCTTTAGAACTTCCTGATGATCCTCGGTTATTAGCTTTGCTGGATTCTTGAACTGATCGTTCTTTTTTGCCAGTCAAGATGAACGCCAACCGTGTTGTTATTGGCACCCTTCGAGGATTTGATCAGTTCATGAATCTGGTGGTGGACAACACCGTGGAGGTCAATGGGGATGAGAGGACTGATATCGGGATGGTGGTACGTATGCTGCCATTGTTAGTTTACTTGTCATTAATCCGTATGCACAATATGCTAAAACCCAATGTTAACTGCAGGTCGTAAGGGGAAATAGCGTTGTCATGATTGAGGCACTGGAACCAATTGCCAAGTCGCAGCAGTGAATTCCATGGAATCTGCCTTATTTTCAAGCTTCTTACTGGTAGTGTGAAAACTGATGTATATGATATTCATGCTCATGTTGTATCTTGACTAATGTCTTCTGAAAGCATTGTGATTTGAATGTGGATGATCTCTTACATTTTTGCTTCTAACTTCTGTTCCAATGTCATGGTTCATTGCTATTACATTAGTATGTTGAGTCGTCATCTTATTTTAGTAATGTATAACCCTTCTCATTATTGTTAGTACATCACTCGCTTCACTGAATTGAATCAGTTGTTTATCTGTTCTATCAGCAAAGCTGTGTTTGAGGTTTGGTAGTGTAGGATGTGTGTCAATGTGGTCAGCATCTTATTTAAAATTTGTCAGTTACTCTTTCCTTAGCAATGTAAGATACGTTGTGATAGACTAAGTTTCTTTTCTCTTTTAAGTTGCTTTGTTTGGTATTAATACAGCGAGTTAGTTTCTATTGGTTTGTTTCTCGCGCTTGTTGGTTTTTGGAGAAGTCATCTATAAAGCAAATAGGTTATCATGTACCAACTTTGTGTCGGAAGATGACTATATCAATTCTCGCCAACTAGCTTTATTTTGGGAGTCTTTTGCAATAAGTCTTCTAATTTATAAACTGGTTGGTGACAATAGCTATTACACATTAGATTCCTTGTTAGGCCTCTCATTTGTGCTCAAATCTTAGATATCTTGTTTCTCCTGTATGCGAATTTGGATTTCTCATAAATGCTTGGCGCGTATTGATTCAGTTCTGCAGGATTGTGTGTATTGGCTGTACGCTTTAATGCTGTGCGTTTCTTGCCGAAAGTGTTTCCTGCTATAGCAATTTGTGGAGAGTGGGCAGTTAGGTTAAACTTGTTAATTGTTTTCCCTAACAATCATTTTCCTCTCATGTGACCTATAAAACCCTTCCTTTGATTTGATATTCTTCTTATAGTTTGTTTTAGTTTACTGTTCCAAAGAGTATTTTCTGTGAAGTGATTTAGTTTTGCAGGAATTGTGTGTATCGGCTTTACGCTCTCCTTTGCGTTTTTGCTGAAAGTTTTTCCTGCTATATCAGTTCGAGCAAAGTGGGCAGTTAGGTTAAACTTGATTATTTGTTTTCCCTAACAATCATTTTCCTCACATCTCACCTATAAAAACCATCTTTTGATATTATTTGTTGTGTTCAATGTTTTATTTACGAGTATTGGTGTGAATCTATTTAGTTTTGCAGGGATTGTGTGTATCGGCTTTATGCTCTCCTCTGTACATTTTTGCCAAAAGTTTTCCCTGCTATATCAGTTCGAGCAAAGTGGGCAGTTAGGTTAAACTTGAATTTTTGTTTTCCCTAACAATCATTTTCCTCACATGTCATCTCCACAAAAATCATCTATTGATTTTATACACTCGTCAATGTTTGTTGTAGTTGTGTACTATGATTATTAGTGTGAAGAGATTTAGTTTTGAGGGGATTGTTTGTATTGGATGTACACTTTCTGCTATGTCTTTTTGCTGAAAGTATTTCTTTCGGTATCAATTTGAGCAAAGTGGCCAGTTGATTTAAACTTAATTATTTGTTTTCCCTGGCAATTATTTTCCTCTCATGTCACCTTGAGTTCGGAGTTTTTCGGTTGTATTTCTATTGAACCCTTATTTTGTACCTAATGATCTGGCTTCTTGCCTGCAGTAAGTTTCTTTCAAGGAATTATTACACAAGTTGGATTCCTTTTTTTTTGTTGGTTACATTGACAAATTATGTACAATCTATATCAACTCTCGTAACATGATGTTGAACTGGCCTGCGCCTTTTCTGGTGGCATTAACAGACATGATATAGTTGAATATATTTAGTCAGTTATTCTTGAATAATCCTTGACTATTATATTGGTTTGTTTGAATAAGTTGAGCATCTTTTATATCCTCCATTAATTATGATTTGAGGATAGTGACTTATCAAGTTAAGACCAATAATCACCTATCTCTAAACTATCATCCGTGTAGTATATAACCCGTGCATCATATCTGCGTCAAAACTGACTGAAAATAAAAATGAGGCTAAAATTCTTCTTCCGCATAGACTTTGAAATCTTTGATAATAAGGTGTGGAACTACAAATCTTTGTCCTGGTAATTACTTCCCTTACCTTGCAAGAAAAGGAGAAAAATGAACTATCTAAATTCTTGTTGATGCAGCTGTGCTGTTCTGCCCTACGGGTGCTCCCTTGTGCAATTAAACGGTAGTGCTTAGAGATTAGCGTCTCTAGGTGTATTCCGATTCCGATTTTAGCCGGTCCTTCACTCAAGATCGTTTTCTCAGTCTCTTCTCCACGAACAACGCCAGGTCTACTACTCGTAGACTCGTAGAGGTTCATCTTGGCTAGTTTGTTAGCAACTACGGTGGTGGCTGAACATGCGAGGTGCGCCAATGCCTTGTTTGGATGTTGGCCTTAGGGCTCGCCTGCTGTCTCCAAGGGTCGAGCTTAACAATGGTTACCAATCCCCTTACAAGTCGGAACATGTCGTCATTGGCAGTGGCGGTGATAGTGCTGGAGTGCTGGATCATTGGAACATTGACGTTGGATCGAAAAATCAACCAAAACAAACAAGGCAAGTGCTGTGTGCCCGTGCGTTGCAACGGGGAAGAATACGAACTTTTAAAAGAAAATGTTAGCAAAACCCAATTTCCCCCTAAAATCGATTGAGCCGCATAACCAGCAAGATCGAGCTGCATAACCAGCAAGTGAAGTCCGAAAGACATAATCCTCAAAGATGATATTCCGTTGAGAGAAAGAACTGATATGTACAGAACATATTTGATGTTCTGTATCAACGGAGAGACGACTAAAGTTTCATTCGGGACAGCAATCTCCACAAAGATATAATTTAGAGACAAGCAACCTCATAGTGTGCTACCTTGTCCGCGCGGTGGGAGGCCTAGACCCATTGGTGCTTCCAGGAGGATCCAAAGATATTTGACCAATCCTTCGACCTCTACAACCCAGACACCTTTCGGAGCTACTCCGCTTGCCGCGACGCCATCCAACATATGCTCATGCAGACGCCGCTCCTTCGTGACTTAGACCGAGGTGCGGACAATTGGGAGGCTTTCGTGCCCCTTGAGCTAGCCACCATCAACGCGCGCTCTTCTCGGCGCGAAACGCAGAAGCTCGGGGGTGTCGCCCCACGCTACAACATCGACATGACTCTCACCATCTGGGTCGACATTCTCTACGTTGAGCCCAAGGTGTTTCTCCTCGCGTGCATGATGCACCAGGCTGCCGCCGACACCGCAGCGGCAGCCGACATGGCAGCGCCGACTGTTGTGTATGTATGGATGACTTGGCAGCAGCTCAACACATGTTGAGGCTGCCATGCTCTCACTCCTTCCACCGTGGGTGTATCGGACTGTGGTTCTACAAGGCGGCGACATGCACAATGTGTCGCCGCGATATAAGCAACTACTCCCTCCGTATCAAAATATAAGACTTTCTAGCTATTCCACACACATGTGTATCTACACATTGCTGTCACCAACACTGTCGCAGCAGTGTAACATGGGGTTCCCCTAGTGCTGCCAAAGTGGGTCCGCCCCATGTGGGCCCAAGATGAAGATGGACAAGACCAAGACTCAAGTCAAGCTGGCGGGTTCACCGTCGGGACACGCAAGGCCTACGTCGACAAAGGGCTCCGGTCCTGGGGACCTGCCGGGTCCCCAAACCAAGCAAGAAGGCCAGGAAGGACCGAGAGCCCGAGTTCCCGGCAGGAGGCCAGGCTCCCTCTCGGGTACTTCCCCACGTCCCTGTGGATAAGCTCTCCACCTCACCCCAGAAGACTTGGGAAGCAAGGCGAAGGCAGCGCGGGCGGGAAGCACAGCCCGTGGTGGTGTCAGCTCCTGTCCACCCCAAGGCGGACGCTCCCACCTAACCCAAAGGAGACGCTAGGCTGACGAGAGGCCACGTCTCCTCCTAAACTAGATGAGGAGGGTCCTTCACCCGAAGGTCCCTCATGCCCCTCACGTGACCCTGTGGCAACCCCTTAGCCTATAAAAGGAGGACCAAGGCACGAAGAGAGGGGGAGAAAAGGAAGGACGGAAAGGTCGGACTAAGGCACAAGTCCATCCAGAGCAAGACTAGACTAGGGCTGCGAAGGTAGAGGGGAAGGTGATCTCCTCCGGGTCAGGATCTGTCCTTCTTCTACCTCCAGCCAAAACCCTTCCGGGTACCCCATCCGGGAGGTTCCATTGTAAGCCACACTATGAAGAACTCATCAATCCAGACATGCAGAAGTAGGGCTTTTAGCCTCCGGGCGGCCTGAACCTGGGTAGCTCCTTGTGTCCCTTTGGTTGCATGCTTTGATCGTGGAGAGAAGAGCTTGATCTAGACTCCGCCCGAGAAGACGATTCTCAGCCTCCTTCGCGCCCCGTGCCGAACCTAAAAGGGGGTATCCTATACTCCGGTGTCCGTGCATCGAGACACGACAAACACACTAAAGTGCAAGTTTCTAGGCCTCTCGATCAGAACCTCCTCCTGATTATCAACACTTGCAGGCAGGTCATCATGTGAGCATTGTAATGGCACTCTCAGCATCTGGTCTGCTATATCTGTAACAGAAATATCTTCCTCGAGACATCTTTTTCCCTTGTCTTGTGCCAATCATCTCCTTCCCTTCCCTTGATGTTCCATTGCAACAAACAACTGGTAGATTGCAGCTTAAACTTTGGCCAGTAGGATTGTTTTCGTTTCAGGTCCAACCCTGTGTCTGCAACATGTGCACGAAAAACCGAGAGTGCGCCAAAAAGGCTGAACTCGCACTGTGATCCGTTAAGGTGTACAAACTGAGGTGCAAATTGCCGTTGCGGCAACCGATGAGGATGATGATACCTACAACCAATGTGGTGGGCAATGTGCATGGATAGTTTCTGCTTTGGCATCGAATACATGTGCTTTATTACTTGTTCATCACATTCAGTTAAATATACGAAGCAGATTCAAGCCAAGAAATAATCATTCCATTATGCTTTCGGGTGGCTTGAGTAACAGTGATAGAAAATCAAATGTCAGTGACAAAGATGGTGATTTTGTTTACTGCTTGTTGGCATGGCTAAAATTGTGGACAATAGAAGTAGATGATATCTGACAGTGACCATTCCCATGCAAATAGCTCTTCTGGGAGTTAATTGGAATCATAACACTGTAACTTTCAGTACTCGGAAAAATGTCCTCAGCATATACTTTTATATCGAGGTGTAACACAGAGAAGGTTACAACGAGGGTTCTAGCATGGTAAACAGAGTTCATAACAAACGACGATGAAATGGAAATAAAAAGGAGAGGTAAAACAGGCTCGCAAGCATATGATATTTACTGAAGAGGTACCGTTCGACCGTAGCTGTCGATTCTTCGTAACGTTGCCTTCCGCCATAAAAGAAGCAGTATCAATGCATCCTGGCTGTCCAGAAACACGGGACGAATTCAGTTAAAAAATAAGAAACAGGGGACGACTAGACCTTCAAAATTTTCCGTTGAGGGATTTCAGCTACTGCCAAAGAGGAAGCAGTTAAGATCAAGGCTGCTCACTTGCAGTTGTCGATGAAATATCCGAGAAGGAGCGTAAGCCATGGTGGCATCAGGAAGTACCAGTAGTTCGCGCAAAATTGCAGCATGTTGGCCTTATATAATCTTGTCATAGTGTATATTGCACACATAGGTTGTAGGCCATAATGCGAACACACATAGGTTGTGTACTAGTTGTGGTGTGAACATGACACATGAGTTGTGTCCTGAGTAGATATGCATTCTGCAATATGTTTGCAGCTGTCTAGAGGTTGTGTGTGAATAATCCTTACATAGCAGTTAAGTCACTAGCGGAAAGTTTTCGCACTAAGAGCCATATGTCACAATATTTTACATAATTGCCAATGAATAAGAAATTTGAGGCATCATCATTCAGTTAGTGTTAACATAATTGCTAATTTGTTTGACGATTAGAGTTTAAACGGACCGGGTAACTCACCGTGTCCCATCTTGTGTCCTGGTCCGGTTGAACCGCTGCACTAGAGAATGAGGAGGCGAGGACCAATCATGTTGAAGTTGATCGGGATTGAAATATTAAAAGCCTTCAAATGATAATATTTTGTGACAATCGAAGAAATCCAGGGTCCAAGGCCTGCATGCCAGCCGATCGTAGCTAACTTGGGAAAAATGGGACACGGGAGTCTGGGATTAGGCCTGGGATTAATCCTGGACGCGTGTGTGGTCAATCTCCTAATCGATTCTCCAAACAGAAAAGAATCGATTAATCAGGTTAGGTGTACACGTGTAGGGAGCCAAGCGATCGATTTAGGCACAAGTTGGATTTCCCAGGATCAGACGCCAGCACAGTAAACAAAACGGCCTGCATAGTTTATATACAGACACTTTGAAAATCAAAAGATCCTTTTCGGGTTTTCATTTTTTTATTTAGAATCTGGGCTGTTGGGGTTGGGTCACACCCAAAGTCGTATTGGAGCCCTGTTTTTGAAGCAGGAAGACCTCTTCGTCATCATTATTGGGGTATGGGCCCTAAATCATTGGAAAAGACGGTTTTATTTAGGGAATTGGCACGATATCGCCTCCTTCTGTACTAACAAGGGAATGGATGAGTTCACTTAAGAAGCAGGCCTGGCCGGTACTAAAATAGAGAAGTCAGCTCAGGTTTCATCTCATCTAAGCAGCAGCCAAGCGATGAATAGATCCGCATTCCAGTTTTAGGCTTGCGTCCTTTCATCTAGAGAGTTCTTTGCCCGACAAAAGTGAATCTTGATCTTTCTTCTTGATAGTTTGTGATCGAGCCAATCTCACAATTTCGATCTTGCCTACTTATAAATCTGGGGCCCATCAAAATAATGGGCCTTGTGCAGCTGACAAAGTTTGCACTCCCATGGGCCCGGCCCTGCTAAGAGCTTGATATTCGCCCCGCCCGCGTGACGCTTCACGCCTGCCTGCCTTCTCCTCCTCTCTCCCTCGCACCTGCCATCCTATTCCTCTCTCGCACACGACATAAGCCGTGGCGGCGCGGCAGGTACTCCGCCTCCCGCCCCACCTCCTTCCCGCCGTGGCGCGGATACGTCTGGCCTCCCTCCTCTACTCCTCCTTCCCGGCGCCGGCGCCTTCTCCCGCCGTCCCTCCCTCCCGTCTCATCTCCCTCTTCTTCGCTTGCAGGGACAGATCGATTGGACGAGCTCCGGCGGTCGGCGCATGTGATTCAGGAGCTTCAGCTTCCCTGGTGAGGTACGGATCGTGTACTGCTTTGTTTGGATGAATCGTTCATGCAGTGCTGAAATTTCCAAGCGCTAGTTGTTGTATATTAATGCTAGTGTGATGTGCTGAACTTTTGTAGTGCTGTTTTGGTTAACATGCTTGTCAAAAATTCATGTTTGATGATCCTAAAATCACATAATTTATTTACAATGCAGTTGAAAAATGTCGGAAGAGTTAGCCTTGGTTAATTATGTATCCGAAGAAAACAAAAGAAGGAAGAGGAGAATGATTGGATTGATGAAACAATACTTTGAATCCACTCTTCTTGCGATGGCATATCTTAGTACACAAAGGGTACCGAGGGACTTAGGGACCTTTACCGATAATGAACGTAAACTCTCTCTTCGAAAGTATTTGTTGAAAGATATGTATGATGGGACTGAAATTGCTTGCTATGATCAGCTTCATCTAACAAAATGAAACTTTCATGACTTGTGTGCTATGTTGTGTGAGAAATGTGGCTTACAGGAGAGTGTGTATGTTGCTATGGAAGGAAAGGCCAAGAGGAGTTAAAGGCCATCTATACCCTCTTGTTGACTTAGATACCACCACACCAAGAGGTTTGGTTCAAAACAGGGTATAGATTGCTAGGAAGAATAACTTGATCCTGTACTACTTTCTTAGTCCCTTTGTTGCGAACTTTCTGATCAGCTACTATTGCAGTTCAGACATTGACGTTGTGCCATGACGAAATTCTTTTGTTCGTTGATAGGATTACGATATCTCCTGGGGGGAGCTGGTTTGATATACGCCTATGGCTATGCAAATTTTGGGTTTTGGCATATCTTGACCTTCTGGTGTACGGCCTCAAGGATTACAAGTCGAGCGACTACTCTAGAGTAGTCGAGCCAGTAGTCTAGCAGTCGCTATTTGATTCTCTGACTCGACTCATGGGTTTGGTCGACCGGTCGATCGACATGTTACCTACTCCCTCCGATCCGAAAAAAGAGGCGCACCAACTGTACAAAGTCCATTTTACATAATAATCCTTCACGATTCAAAAACTGAAAATAAAAATCCCTCCGCTCACCTCGCTCGTGTAGCTCGCCTCGCTCGCTCGCTCGCCCGTCTCAGATCGCTCGGCCGGCGAGCGACGTGGGACGAGCTAGCCAGATCGATCGATCGATCGCCAGCCGGGCCGAGCTAGCCAGATCAATCGATCGCCAGCCCGCCTCGCTCGCCCTCGTTGCTGGCCCTCCCGCTGCAGATCCAGTGCAACGTCCCTGATTGCTCCTAGGTCACCGACCGCCAGCCGCTGGGGCGCCTCGCCCAGTATCAACTGGAGCAGCTCCAGCACGGACCTCTCCCAGCATCCTCTCCAGCATGGACTGAGCAACATCCTCTGCACCAAATCCCCGCCTCTCCAGGATCGCAGCAGCAGCATCTCCGGCCACGACACGGCTCCAGCACGGACTGAGCCTACTGAACAACAGCTCCAGATCATCAGCTCGCTCCAACGTTCCCCAGGCAACCAGCAGCAGCATATCCGGCCACGACCACGGTTCTGCTGCTTATGCTGCCTCGTCCTAGAGCTGGTCCTTTCACAGGTGCTTATCCTTGCTAAGCAGGTCAAGTACTCCAAGATTAGCAAGCAGTAGCACAGCAGATCAAGCAATTGCAGAGCAGCAAGCACTAGCAGAGTAATTGCAATACTGTGAGATCCTGGCTCAGGCCTCAATAGGATTGATAGGATACTCATGTCAACAAGTTGCAACTTCTTTTCCGGAAGCTCATCTGGAAGGAACTTCGAGGTTAAACGTGGTTGGCCCGGAGTAGTCCAAGGATGGGTGACCGACCGGGAACTCGTTCCCGGGTGCGCACGAGTGAGGACAAAGTGCGCAGAAAAGACCAGTGTTGATCTGTGGGGCCAGTCTGGAGATCCTAGCGAGCTGACAGGGGTGACAGGCCCGGCCCGGGGGTGGCCGGGGTGTTACAATTTGGTATCAGAGCCGACCCTCGCGGCAACACGGGCGTGTGCGGGTCAGGGGCGCGGACATGTGGAGCATGTGCCGGCACTGGGCGCACAGACGTGTACCAAGGGGGGAAGTTCCTGGACTGGAGGTTGACCGACGAGGGCGTCGGTCTTCTAAGGGGGGAAGGATGTGAGATCCTGGCTCAGGGCTCAATAGGATTGATAGGATACTCATGTCAACAAGTTGCAACTTCTTTTCCGGAAGCTCATCTGGAAGGAACTCCGAGATTAAGCGTGCTTGGCCCGGAGTAGTCCAAGGATGGGTGACCGACCGGGAACTCGTTCCCGGGTGCGCACGAGTGAGGACAAAGTGCGTAGAAAAGACCAGTGTTGATCAGTGGGGCCAATCTGGAGATCCTAGCGAGCTGCCAGGGGTGACAGGCCCGGCCCGGGGGTGGCCGGGGTGTTACAAATACCAAGGTTCACCTGCAGCTCGCTCCCAGGTTCACCTGCCCAACTTCAGGTCGCAGTAACAGCACTCGCCTCCAGATCGCCGACTCCGGGAAAATGGATGCATCAGGTGCATCTTCAACTGCAGATTCCTCCTCCACCTCGAGATCTTCGAGTGCAGCTTCTTCTTCGTCCTCGGCCTCCGGATCATCATCAGGTCCTCCCTCCTGCACAAGCATGACAGCATAAGCATACAAGCATTACTCCAGTTCAGTATACAGAGAAAGCATGTAGTCTTTGGTGTTGACAAGCATTACTCTAGAACTTGACAATACAAGCATACAAACTTGGCAATACAGTTTTATTTTAGCAGTAGAAAATTCTGAAGAGAAATTCAGCACTCTGAACCCCAAGTTGGGATTGTGCAACAGTACAAGATTCAATATGAAATTAGTGGTAACACCAACAAAAAGATCATTGCACAACTGGATAGATGCCATAAAACAAAACAAAAAGTTTGGTCAGCTCTGTATACTACAGGTCAAATGTAAAACACAGGACAAGCACAATCTCATGGTTCTGTAGTGATACTGCAGAAGTTCCATTTTCAACTTAGTTAACTCTATAAGCATCTGCTGAATAACATATGTTAGCTCACCTTTAACTCATCGTAAATCTTTCTTTCCCAAGCATAGAGTCTTTCTACAGAGGATGCATGGCTTCCTGAAATCATACAAAACTCTTCAACGAAATCGCTGCAGCTATCTGGAGGTTCATCCTCCTCATTTTGAGATGAAATCAATGGATTCTTAGATGATGCTGATCGTGATGAAAGCGAGCGATTCCAAGTGGTCACTTTTGTGACATGCTGCTCTGATTCTGCAGTTAAAAAGTTGAGTAAAATAACCATCCACACGAGGGGGTTACTCTTTAGAGTACAAGAAAACAGGCTAGACTTCACAAAATACTGTATTGGTATGAAAAGAAAATATACCATGGGATGCTATCTGGGAAGAAACGCTTAGTCGAATCTTCATTGTCTCAAGCATCCTCGAGACCTCATGGCAAGATTCAGCTGACCTAGTAAATTGATGCTCAAGTTCTTTCACATCAGATAAAAAACCTTTTGATCCTCTAGCGCCGCCTCTCCATTCTGCCAATTAAAAAGAGGAAAAGGGTCAGCATTGTAGAAAAAATTAGTGGCGGTCAGTAAGAGAAAAATGGAGAGTTCAGTACCGTATATTTCAGGCAGTATTAAGGTTATGCAAACATCAGCTGAAGCTATATTTCAGTTTCTATCAGTATTTTCAGTTTCTAACACAGTTTTAGTTTCTAGCAGTATTTTCAGTTTCTAACACAGTTTCATCATTTCGCAGTTTGTAGCAATCGAAGAAAGAAAAACATGCGAGATGATCATAGGTTTGGAGCTTATCTTGCACTGGAAGCACTCAAAAAAGCAAGAGAGGTACTCCCAGCTGACCACGCAGCTGATAAAAAACTTGTAGCTGGGCTATTGCAAATAAGTGTTCGAACCGTTGAGAAAATTTGGAAAGAGGCAAGAGAGCAAATTCAGAGAGGGGAAGAAGTTGATGTGTCCAACAAAAAGAAAGGGAGATTTGGCCGGAAGAGAAAAGACCTTGGTCTTGAGAGGATACCAACAATTTCTTACAACAAACGTTCAACCATGAGGGCACTTGCACTGTCTTTGAAAGTTCCCTATACATCATTGCAAAGGAGGTTAAAATGGGGCCAGATTAGGAAGCATACAAGCACTAGAAAGCCCTATCTCAAGCTAGCCAACCAAATAGACAGGCTCAAATTCACTGTCTCGGTGGTGGATGAAAGAACTGTGTCGGATGCTATGCCTAAATTCATAGACATGCGAAAGATCCTGCATACGGATGAAAAATGGTTTGACTTGACTAAAAAAAAGAGGACCTACTACCTATCGTCAGAAGAAGCTAATCCTGAGCGCAATATCCAAAGCAAAAACAGAATAGGAAAAGTAATGTTTCTTTGTGCAGTGGCGAGGCCAAGGCGTGATGCGGATGGAGTAACATTTGATGGAAAAATTGGGATCTGGCCATTTGTCAAGTTAACTCCAGCTGTAAAAAAAATCTAAGAACAAAGCCAAAGGCACTTTGGAAGTCAAGCCGGTAACAGTTACCAGAGATGTCCATCGAGACTACCTATGTAACAAAGTCATTCCAGCTATTGAAACCCTATGGCCAGATGATGACGAAGGGACAATCTATATTCAACAAGACAACACACGTACACATGTTTTGCCTAGTGATCCAGCTTTTCAAGCAGCTGTAAAAAAATAGGGATGGATATCAAGCTTATGCAACAACCTGCAAACTCACCGGATATGAACGTGTTGGACCTTGCATATTTTAGGTCCATTCAGTCCTTAACACTAGAAACTGCACCAAAAAATCTGAATGACCTCATAGAATCAGTTGAACATGCTTTTGACAGTTATCCAGTGGATAATCTTGACAAAGTGTTCATAACTTTACAGTCAGTTCTGCTGGAAGTTATGAATGCTAGAGGTGGCAATAAATATGAGACTCGCCACATGAACAAGGACAAAATGTTGAGGGAAGGAACTCTGCCTATGGCTCTAAGGATTGATGGTGAACTCTATAGAAAGACCTTGTAAATTATAGCTGCCTATGAAGCAGAGTCATTATCCTTGTCAAATGGAGCAACACCAAACAAGAAAAGAAAGAGGAAAGGAGTACAAGAAGGAGTGGTCCTTGTTTAGGAGAAAAATATTTTTCAAACAAAACTGCATGTTCAGAAGTATTTGTAATCACTACAATCTGTATGTATTTGCACTATATGTGCTCCTGCTCTATATGTACTCACTGAATTACAGTAAGCACTGATAAATATTGACATTTGTAAGTGAGACAGCTTGCTTGTTTATTCAGTTCATATTGAGTTTACAAATTTATCACAGTATACTCAAGAATAGGAGTGCAAGCAGTACAACAAATTTAGCAGTAAGAGTACTTGCAAACAGAGCAAGAAAACAAACAAGCAAGACGGTCTCAGTCTCCAAGTTCACTGATTTAGTCTAGACATAACCATATCTAAGCAAGCTTATTCAGTTCATGCAGCAGGATTCGGTGGTCATCTATTTAAACTACTCCAAGTGTAGTTGCGCATACATACATTTTGAGCATCGAGTTGAGTAAACTCTAGGAATAGATAGATAGATGCAGAAGCCAACGAACGTACACGGAGAGAGCAGAGCAACCATAGAATCTGCGCAAAAACGACCAGCATACCTGGATCCTAGCGGTTAGTGGCTTGTCCATCCCTAGCAGCAGAGGCAGCAGGACGACGTTGGGGGCTCCTGCAGTTCCGTGTCCTCCGTGTCCAAGTTCTTGCCGAGGTCGGCGCCGCGGTAGAAGACCACGCCCTCCAGCTCCGACATGCCGAGGTCGGCGTCGAGGAACGCGTCGATGCCGAAGCTCTTGCGCCACAACACCGCCGCCTTGAGCATCGACATGGCCTCCTTCACCTTGCCGGCCTCCTCGCGCCTGGCGTCGCCAAGAGCGACGCCTGCCTCACCGGCCTCCTTGCACCAGCCACATCAACTGGATCCGGCGCGCCCGGCCTCGCAGACACCGGATCCGGCCTCGCAGCCACCGGATCCGGCGATTCCTCGCCGGCTTGGACCAAAAGTCCGATCTTTTCGTCGAGGAGAGCGCGGCAGCGACGGAAGATGGAGGGGAGCGAGGCGACGAGGCGAGGGTAGCGCGGGCAAGGAGGCGAGGGGAGCGCGCCGGGAAGGTGTGGGGGGGCAAGGAGGCGAGGGTCGGCAAGGAGGCGAGGGGAGCGCGCCGGCGAGGGGAGAGAGGTGCGGGTGCGGGTGCGGGGCGAGCGAGGTGAGAGAGGGAGCAGGCGAGGGGAGAGAGGTGCGGGAGTGCGGGTTCAGAGAGAAAATAGTAGGGGAGGCGTTTTGCAAAATAACCTGTCACGACTCTTTTTTTTTGGATCGGAGGGAGTACTAATCGAGATTAAGTGCACTGGGAAGGATAAGTAGGCTCAGCCCATGCAGTGTAAACCTAGCTTGAGACCGAGCCCTCTGCAGACTTCACACCGAGCCGCCTAACACCAGGCTGCCGTCGCTGGCCACGAGCAATGCGACGCCGGTGGCCACACTGCTCTGATCCTCTCCAAGCTATGTTCCTCTGCCCAGTTCTGCTCCTCCCCTAGGTCTGCTTCTCCACTGCTCTGTTCCTCTGACCGGTTCTGCTCCTTCACTAGGTCTGCTTCTCCGCTGCTCTGCTCCTCCGCAGCTCCCCTAGCTCTGCTTCTCCACTGGCTGTAGCAAGTCACCATGTTGCAGCCGCAGGTGGGTAATTTCTCCCCTGTTCTGCTTCTCCCATTGCTAATTTGCTACTGGCTTTCGAAATTTCTAATCTCTGGATGCAATTGTCAGACTCAGGTTCCTCAACACCCTCATGCCTTATTTTTTTATTGTGTTATACTACCACTACTACTTAAGTACTAGGTATTTTTGGAGCTGGTACTGCTGGGCTAAATGTCTAGTAGAGCACTAGTCTATGAGTCGGTACACTAGGAACTCTCGACTCGTAATCCATATTAACATGGTGTTTCAGTTCAGAGTAATGATTGCAGGGACGTAACTGTGAAGGTCTGAATTCGTCAGTTAGACATACAATATTTTGATAGCATATGACAGATATTAGCCTTATGTATGTTTATTACATGGTGTGTCAGTTCAGAGTAATGATTGGAGGTAACTCAGGCAGGTAAACGAGGAAGTCTGGACTTGTCACTTAGTTTATTGTGTGGGGGACATTCTTGCAACAAATTGCATGATTTTTCATGCATTGTTCATTTGTTTGTTACATAGTTTGTTTGTGGTAAAACGTACACCTTATTCAAGTGACAATTTTCCAAGAAGGGAGAGTAACGAACACACCTTGAGTTTACTTCAGAAACATTTTCTTATCGAGAAGAAAACACTTCGTTTCAGAATTCCTTGTTAGTTTTTCACTTAATTTACATTTTTCAATGGATCTTCATTTTAATTACTTATGTTCCACTAGGTACTGATACTTTGAGACTTGTAGTTTCCAAGTAAACCTGCCATATTAGTTGATGCCAGCTTATACTGCAGATCTGATAAAGGAGTAGCATGGCGACACTTAAAGATGTGGCAACGCGGAAACCTATTCTCGCGACAATCCGTCTCTTAGTTCCTGCTGGAGCCGCCCGTCCTGCACCGCCCGTCGGACCAGCTCTCGGTTTCTACAGGCTCAACCTGATGGCGTTCTGCAAAGATTTCAACGCCAGGACACAGAAGTACAAGGCAGATACTCCGATGCAGGTGACCCTGACGGCCTACAAGGACAGCACCTTCGAGTTTGTCGTCAAGTCGCCCTCCGTCTCGTGGTTCCTCAAGAGAGCAGCGGGCATCGAGCTCGCGAGCAGCCGTCCGGGCCACAGCATTGTGACGTCCCTCTCGCTCCGCCACGTCTACGAGATCGCTAAGCTGAAGCAGTCCGACCCGTTCTGCAAGCACATGTCGCTGGAGGCCCTGTGCAAGTCCATCATCGGCACGGCCAAGTCCATGGGCATCGAGATCGTTAAGGATCTGTGACGGGCTAGTCTCGATCACAGTTTTTTTTTTTGCGAAAAAGGAGTCTCGATCATAGTTATGTTGCTTTGATTTGCGACTAGTTTTATCAGGCCTGGAAGGTAGTAGGTGTCAGGTTACTTTTAAAGGTTGGATCAGTTTTCGTGATCAGTTTGTATGTGACACTTTTCTTCGAATACAGCCATCTGGGTATTATTAGTTGGCGAACAATAAATTTTAGCCTGTGTGCACCGTCTTTTGGAACAGATGCTTAGCACTGAACTTACTGTCTAACTGGAAATTGCAACTTCAGTGCATTCATGTGAGGATGTTTGCTTCAGAAGCAGACATTGTTGTTATGAATTCTGTTTTGTGTATCGTAGGCTTGAAGTTTCTGTGTGATAATGCTCCTCTCCACCTTGCTTGCTTGCCGGGTGGATCCAGGTGTAGATACTCTTGAACATGGTTTGGACTGTTAATTATCAATTTAATTGGTGATCTGTATCGTCTGTGCTGTGCAAGATAAACAAACAATTAATTGTGATTCAATCACGCTGTTGGGAAAGTCTAATGTGATATAAATTAACATTGCTGTTTTGTTTACCTATTGCATATATCATACACACCTGTCTGCAGTTTAGTTACGTTCTTGTGTAACTCTGTTCATTGGTTCCTATATCTGCCCCCATAGTAACTCTGTCAGCATTTCCTCGCAGATGATGTGTCTCAGCTCCTGTTAAACTTGTATCCACGAGTTGTTCTTGACTTCTCAAGTGCAGATCTTATAGGGAAATGCTGTTGTATTACCTAGTTTCTGTGATAAGAAATGCATCTGCTTCTTCATTAGTACATGGTGACACAAGGAAGCCCGCTTCCGCAGGTGGCACACGAGGAAGCGGCATCTCGAGCTGCCCAATGGAGCAGTATTGATATCTATCACTACCTATATGAAAATGAGCAATTTCGCGAGCTGTGAGCGCTCGGGCTACTGTTCTATGAACAGTACCGCGCGGAGGGACCTGTTTGCAATTTCCCGAAAACTCATGTGCCTTACTGCAAAAACATCCCACAATTCCCCTCCCTCATCTCTCTCTCCCATGCGAGCCGGAGGTCGCCGGCGACGCCGACGCGCCGCCCCGCCGTTTCACTCCTCCCCACTCAAATCGACGGCCACAGCGAGCTCTGCCGTCGCGTCCTCTCCCTCCTCGCCGACAGTCGCGTGCTGAGCCGCCCGAGAAGCGCCGGAATCGTCGCCGCCGTGCGCTTGCCGGCGAACCAGCTCCTCCCTGACGCGGCCGCCGTCGCTCCGAGTTGTCCTTCATCCTTCAGGGGAGGCTTCCTCGCCGGGAGGCGAGCGGGATGGCGTCCTCGGCAAGAGGCGCGTGCGGATGGTGGCCGCCGCAGCCTCAGACCGCCCGCCTCTGCTGCTGATGCATCTCCTCCACCTCCGCCTCCCGCCCTCCTCTCCACATGGAGCCTGACCCCCAGCTGCTGCGCCATCTGCCTCCATGGACGAGGCTGCCGCTTGCTCGACGGTGGAGCAGCCTCGAGGTCGGGGTCGCCCCTCCATCTCCCAATGGTCGCCGCCCTCCAGAACGTCCTCCAAGCGCCTCCATCCCCTACCTCCTGCTCCGCCGCTCCCTGTAGCTTGAGACCCGTGGAGGCCCTTCATTCCTCCTACTGCAGCTCACCGGCGCTGCTAGCCCAGCCCTCGATTTCTGCTGCCTTTGCCGTCGAGGGGACCCGGTGAGTTCTTCCTAGGTTTGCTCTTCTCCCGCAACTGCTCTTCTCCTCTTTCCATTGATCGGTTAGGAGATCTGGAAGACACTACTTTATGCTGCCAAAACGTATAATTCCTATTTACGAACGAAAGAAATAGCTTGGGATGATTATTTGACTCCACCACCGCGACCTTATCCCCTTGCGCTACAGTGCACAGGGGCGATTTTTGAGCTCGTCCTCGTCAATCCTCTCTCGCGCGGCGGCGATCCGTGGGATCCCCCCGTCTCCGGCGGCTGCTCCGGCAGCGGGAGGCTGAGGAATCCCCGGATCTCGCCATGTACATAGTGTTGGGTTGAGGGTGGTCCTGCCGGCGGCGCTGTGGAGGTGGTGGCGCGGTTGGCGGTGGTTTTTGGACGCGGTGCTTCCCCTCTCCGCTGCGGGTGCAGCGGGGCGCCCGCCGTCGTCCTGGCGCTCGCGGATCTCCGGATGCCTCGAGCGGTCCAGGCCCCTGCTTCGGGTCGACGGATCGGCGCCGTTGACCTGGGGCCCTGGGACTCCGGTCCCCCAGCTCGTTCGTCATCACGCCGGCGTGTTCTCCAGCGGCGGTGTGGAGCTGGGGTGGTGGTGTGTAGGAGATAGAAGCGGCGTTCGCAAGGAGACGCTGCTGGCTTCGTCGAGCTTGGTGGCTGCTGGATGGTGGTGCTGCAGGCGGTGGAGGGCGCCGGCCGTGTTCGTTTATCGAGCAAGGTTCCGTCACCGGGTGGCGGACGGCTTCTGCGGCCATGTCCATGTGTGGAGGTGCTCTCGGGTGAAGGTAAGAAGGTGGTGCGGCTTCTTCGTCTCCGGCGTCGACAGCGGTGTTGTTTCCTCTGTAGCTTTGCTTCCTGCGTATGTGTGCTGTATTGCTCGAGTCTTTGTACTCGTTTCTTGTTGAATACATATGCAGTTCTCTAAAAAAAAAAATAGCTTGGGATGATGGGGGTTATACAGGAATAGCATTATGGCAGTGCTTGAATTGATTGGAACTTCAAGCTAATGATTCATGTGCGTACTATGCATCAGTACATGTTGCATTGGCAGATTTTTTTTGGCCTATTAGATGTTGGAGATTGAATTTGCGCTGGTTAGTTGTTATAAATATTTGGTAACAGGTTAGTTGGCTTTACAATGTCATCTTTGAATAAATTCGGAGCTATCTGAGTGTATTGGTGAGTATATTTGAGAAAGCATGTGGCTTCTTTCATGTACTCTGATGCGTTTCTTTTAGAATCATGTGCAATATATGTTGCTTGAAAACATAATAATTAAACAACCTGTTTGGTCTAGAATAAACACTTTTATTCTGCATCTTTATACTCTTATCTGCATGCCAGTACATCCATTGTGTTCCTTTGGTTTTGTTTCCTGTTTATTGAAGCGTTCATGACAAACGACCTGTTTGGTCAAGAAGAAACAACCTAACAGAGAAGTTACTCACGTTCTTCTGGTCATGGATTTTTTTTGTTGCTATAGCTGAGTGAATTCGATTTATTAGTTAGATTCTGCTAACTTTGTGTCTGCCTAAAAGTGTTCGTTGTTATTCCTATAAGAACAAATCAGTGTATTTTCAAATTAATCTTTTTGTTCGTTTGTGCTTAACTAATTTATTTATCTGATCAAGTCATCTAAATAAGATGGGTCGTCTTCTTCTTACTGATTAACTCACTCTTCTGATGCCTACTAAAGTCTTGCCGGTTAACTTCAGCTAGAATACCAGTGCTGATGTTGTGATGCTTGCATGTGTGCCGTGTGCTTCAGGTGTGGAGTGATGTTGGATGCAGCAGGTGCTTTGAGATGGGAGGCCTCTCTGCATCATCTTCAGCCTGGCGAGCGACAAGGGGATACGGCAGGTTTTGTGGCCTGTGAGATTTCTAGACGTCTGTTGTCTACACATATAGCATACGCGGTAAAAAAACATGGTTTCAGAGATGCTGGCATAACCTTGCAGCAGGATCATCTTTTAGTTCTCAAGGGTGATTTGCAAATCTTATTGAAGTTATGGCAGGTGTTGCATCTCTGACAGAACTGGAGATATAAGAGTTAGTTATATTCATTGATACATTTGTCCAAGTCCAATGCCCTATACTTTTGTCCCTGTTTGTAGAATCCTAATTAGTTCAATGAAAATTATTTTATCTGGTAGTTACTTCACTAACGAATTTTCTACAACAAGCTGTTAATTATGTGAGGATTCTTAGAACTAATTTCTCTCTGCGTACAGCTTAGTTTTTGTGTCTGCTCTGAGAAAGAAATCCAAGATATAATAACAATCTGCATTTACTTTTCAAATTATTTTCTGTCCCCATTCTGTGACTTAAATCATATGCTCTTTGTTAATGTGTGACTGAATCTGACGTGTTTTGGAATATCAAACGTGGGTGAAGTTTATTCTCCAAATTTTCTATTCATTACACCATGCTTACGAGTGAACTAAATGTCATTCCCTCTCTATTATGTTATTCCAATTTCATTTAGTATTTTGATTTGTGTTGTTGTATCTCCTAATTTTTCCGAATGCATCCCTGCATTACCATTTTGGTTACTTCCTTGGTACAAAGATGATTTTGTTCTAATATCAGATTAAGTGTTGTTGTTTGTGCATGTTTCTCACTGTTCTTATGGCAACAGGGTAGTTCTTAGAGTGATTAGCAAAATTGCCATACTATCAGAGTTATAGTGGGAGTGTTTGCAGAATTTACGGTAGCTGATTATCTTTAGCACTAACTAGCTATGGATCTTTGTTTCATAGCAGACACATTTCCACAGTATTATACTTGGCTTGCTTGGAGTCACTATGATGCTAAGTTAACAAATTATATTGTTATAATTTGTATCCGTATTTTCATTAGTGCTTCATAAAGCCACCAGTCAATGAAATGACTAAACCAGTTGACCTCATTCTCCATAGTGATGTACGCGCAGTTGCGCTTGCTAGATTTGATCAACAAGTAAGCCTCCTTACAAGTTAATTATATATTGTATATGTTGTGAAATTTATAAATTCTACAGAACCAGTGTGCTACCTTTTTCATTATATTAACTATGGCTGTTTGAGGATATAGACATCAGAGAGAACCAAGAAAGGTGAGCAAGAGCTTGGAAGCTTCAAGAGAAGTTGGAGGAGGAACAAAGGGTAAGGCAGTCCAACTGTCTATTTATTTTGTATTCGTGCAGTACAGAGCAACTTCCAACCATATTTGTTTTTGTTGCCGTTTTCTTTGTTATTAATTTATAATCCAGCTTACTAATTTGTCATCCAATATGCCATACAGAGTACTGCCTTATTTTTTGTTTCTTACCTTGCTGATGCAGGTTTGATGCTATCAATGATTACGCTAATTAAACTATAATATAGTACCTCTATCAAAAATCAACTTATTTTGTGCCAAGGACGCGGCGTGCCGCCGCGCCGAATTCACCTAGTAAAAAATAATGAATGCTCCTTTTTTAGCATGCTCATCTGCTCTCGCGAGCAGACGGGTTCTCCAACATGGATTGCCAACAGTCGTTAATAATTCTCCCACCTGACCTTCTTTTGGTCTAATTTTACTGGCATGCCACTCAAAATTCAGCATGTTCGTCCATGGTAACATTTTGTTCAATTGTCGTGCATTTTCTTTTATGCTTTTCAATCTTTTGAGCAAGACATTCTGTACAGAGGAACATGTACCTTTTTATATAAGCGAGATATAGTTGTCATTTTTTTACCAAGGAAAAAAGAATCAGAAGTCATGGATATTACACAATTTCATATCAAATACAGTTATAGCTTCTTTATTTCCGTCATTTCAACCTGACCAGCAATTGCAACAACCTTACCATAAGTGTGTGCACTATTCCAACCCCGGTAGAAAATCATACTAAGATAGTAAGATGAGACCATACTTCCTTTTGGTAATTACTCTCTGTAGCCATATCTCCCTCGTCATCCTATAATTTAGGGATTGCATCGACCAAATTTCTATCAATCGCCCTACTGTCAACTGCTCCTCATAAAATTGAATCGTATCGTGTCATTAGTTACCCGTGAAATACTTTCCGTATATTAACGTCGGATTCTCGATTCGCTGGTGGAGACCGTGTGTATAAATGTGCCCGCGCATGTTGACTCACCCGGCCGGTAAGTGTTAAAATTTGGGCTCATTTGAGGCAGCCCAATAAGCAATTCTTGAAATCTCAAATTGCCCCATGTACATGGCAGAAAGTGGTGCTAAACTTTAGTCCCACATTGCTAGTTAGAGGAGACAAACACCACCTTATATAGTGGAGTGTTGTACCACTTGGTGTGCTAGTTGAGAATAGAAGGCTCTCTCGTGCGCACTCCTCCTCCTCCGCCGCCGTCCGTCTCGTCACGGCACGCCGCGGGTTGCGGGAATGAGCCGAGCCGATGCCTATAGTTCGGGTCGCTCCCGGATCGTGGGCTGCTGCACTGACTCGAACGTGTGCGACATGGCCGGCCCACGTTGTACCCGTTAGGGTTTCCCGAACCGCACTATATATTGCCGTGCGCTGCGTGCGCCGTCACACACCGAACTAATTTAGGTTTTGCCAATCTCGTGCCTTGCGCCGCCACCGTAGTCTACTCCATCCCGTGCACCGGCGAACGGGACAGCAGGTCTCCGGAACCACTTGTCCTTGTGATCCTGTACGGGAGAGGGCGAATAAGGTTTTTGGAAAGCGCCCCACGCGACTGCTTTCAAGTTCTTCATCACGGCTCGACTTTCTGGACGATCTCCGGGTCCGTGGGCGACTCGTCTTCAACGTCGTCTTCTTCGAGCTGCTACCGTCGCCGCTCAAGCTGCTGCCGTCGCTGCTCCAACGACTACTTCATCTACAATTGTTCGGTACGTTCGTCACGTTCCGATGGCTGTGTTCGTAGATGTCTTGCTGCTGTTCATGTTAATTAATACGTCTAGTATTTTCGAGATTAACATGTTAGTAGCTCTTGCGATCATGCTTTATATTCTGGAATTAATCATGGAAATTATGCCTAATAATCCAACAATCCAAAAACCTTATATTTGTTATAGGCAATTTCCTGAGTTAAACATGGGACATCTATCTGATGCGCTGAGTCCGGACAAGTTTACCGGTGTGGACTTTAAGAGATGACAGTACAAGACCACACTGTGGTTGCGATCTCTGAAAGTGTTCGAGCCTAGTGAGGGTTTACCTGAAGGAACTATATCTGACGAGGATTAGATCAAGTTCAAGGAAACCAATGCTGCCTTTGTGGTACTCGTTCTGAGTGCTCTTAGCAACAAGCTGTTTGATGTGTACATGCATATTACAGATGCCAAAGAGCCCTGGGAGGCACTGAACGCTAAGTTCGGTGTAGCAGATGCTGGCAGTGAACTGTACATCATGGAGAGCTTCCATGACTTCAGAATGGCTAACTACCGTTCTGTAGTCGAACAGGCTCATGAGATACAGTGCATTGCTAAGGAGTTTGAATACGCTAAATGTGCCTTACCTGACAAGTTTGTGGCTGGATGCATTATTGCAAAGTTGCCCTCTTCATGGAGGAACTTCGCCACAACTCTCAAACACAAGAGACAGGAGATATCGGTTGAAAACCTGATAGCGTCTCTTGATGTTGAGGAGAAGGCTCGGGCTAAGGACACTGCTGAGAGAGGTGGTGAAGGTCAGTCTAGCGCCAACATGGTGCAGAAGAACTTTCACCACGGCAAGAGCAAGGCAAAGAGCAAGCCTTCCTTCAACATGCCTACCAAGACTACTTCTTTCAAGAAGAAGAAGAAGAAGAAGATTGTCGTGGGGTTATCACGGCAGATGTTACCATAGGGTAACTTGATGATTGGGGCAAGGCGCCTTGGTCCTTCAGGAGATTGTCACGCTCGTTGAGGAAAAAGGGTTTACCCAGGTTCAGCCTCTCCATTGGAGATAAAGACCTACTTCCTGCTTCTATGTTATTGATCTCGAGGTCTCGATAACTCGGCTGCGACAACAGAGCCGGGTTATGAGACAGGTTACAAGGGTTTTGCTTGATAGCGATGATATCGAACTAGGGCTTAAGACTTGTATATCTATGTTCTGGGAGCCCGTTTATATAGATGCCGGGTCTCCCGAACTTACAATGAATACCGAGTTACATACGAGCACGGAGTCCTACTCTAGGTTCTTCTAGACCTTCCGTAGCCTCCAAGTCACCCGGTTCCTTCCTTCACTCGGACTCCAGTTCTTCTAGGTCCTTCCTTCTAGGGATGAGTCACGTTAGGCCTATTGGCCCAACTATAACCCGGCCCACATCTTGTATACATCACCCGGACCAGGCCTTGGGTCGTCCGACTGATTCTTCCTTGGTCATGAGTATACCGGGTTATTATCCCCCCAACAAAGATGCTGAACAAATCTGAGCTAAAGAGAGCCTGGACACTTCTCTGTGGACTGCCCAGATCGTGCAGACAAGAAAGGGAAGGCGCCAAAGCATGTCAACGTCGTGACCGCTGGCAATGCTGATGGATACGGTAATTTACTGATTGTGCTTTCAGTATTTCAATCTCCATGTTGGTGGATTGATACGGGTGCTAATGTTCATGTATGTGCTGACATCTCTATGTTCACTTCTTATCAGGTCAGATTCAAGCGTCTTAATGGGGAATGGATCACATGCTTCTGTTCGTGGTGTTGGCACGGTAGATCTGAAGTTTACTTCGGGGAAGATCGTGCAGCTGAGGAACGTGCAGCATGTCCCTACTATGAACAAGAATCTCGTTAGCGGCTCCCTTCTATGCAGAGATGGGTTTAAATTAGTCTTGGAGTCCAATAAAGTAGTTGTGTCAAAGTTTGGACAATTTATTGGTAAAGGGTATGAGTGCGGAGGCTTGTTCCGCTTTTCATTATCGGATTTTTGTAATAAGTCAGTAAACCATATTTGTGGCAGTGTGGATTCGGATGCTAATGTTTGGCACTCTCGTTTATGTCATGTTAATTTTGGTTTAATGAGTAGACTTTCCAGTTTGAGTTTAATTCCTACTTTCACCATTGCCAAAGGTTCTAAGTGCCACAACTGTGTGCAATCTAAGCAACCTCGAAAGCCTCACAAGGCAGCCGAGGAGAGAAACTTGGCACCTCTAGAACTCGTACATTCGGATCTATGTGAGATGAATGGCGTGTTGACAAAAGGTGATAAGAGATATTTCATGACTTTAATCGATGATGCTACTAGGTTCTGTTATGTATATTTGTTGCACACTAAAGATGAAGCTTTAGACTACTTTAAAATTATAAAGCTGAAGTAGAAAATCAATTAGAGAGAAAGATCAAACGTCTTAGGTCAGATCGTGGTGGCGAGTATTTCTCCAACGTATTTGATGAATTCTGTGAGGAACATGGTATTATTCATGAGAGGACGCCTCCCTATTCGCCCCAATCAAACGGGGTTGCCGAGAGGAAAAACCGCACGCTGACCGACTTGGTGAACGCCATGTTGGACACTGCTGGTTTATCTAAGGCATGGTGGGGGGAGGCTTTGTTGACTTCGTGTCATGTCCTGAATAGAGTTCCTAACAAGGATAAAGAGAAGACACCTTACGAGGAGTGGTCTGGGAGAAAACCATCACTTTCTTATTTTCGTACTTGGGGATGTTTGGCGAAAGTCAATGTTCCAATTCCTAAGAAACGTAAACTTGGACCGAAGACAGTGGATTGTGTCTTTCTAGGTTATGCTCAGCGGAGCATTTGCTATAGATTTTTAGTGGTTAAATCTGAGATACCTGATATGCATGTTGATACTATTTTGGAATCTCGTGATGCAACATTTTTTGAGAACATGTTTCCTATGAAGGATATGCATAGCATTGCTAGAATTTCTTCTGAGATATTTGCTGAACCTAGTACATCTGTTGATCATTCTGAACAACCACATGTTGAGGAAGTCCTTGAGAAGGATGACAATGAATCAGCTCCCAAGAGGAGCAAGAGACAGAGGACTGAAAAATCTTTGGTGATGATTTCATTGTGTACCTTGTGGACAATACTCCCACGTCCATTGCAGAGGCATTTGCATCTCCTGATGCTGATGACTGGAAAGAAGCTGTCCATAATGAGATGGACTCGATTCTTTCTAATGGAACTTGGGAATTATCTGAACGACCCTACGGCTGCAAACCTGTGGGTTGTAAGTGGGTGTTCAAGAAGAAGCTAAGGCCTGATGGTACTATTGAGAAGTACAAGGCACGGCTTGTGGCCAAGGGCTACACCCAGCGTGAAGGCGAAGATTACTTTGACACCTATTCACCTGTTGCTCGACTTACCACCATTCGTGTACTACTTTCCCTGGCTGCCTCCTATGGTCTTATCGTTCATCAAATGGACGTAAAGACAGCTTTCCTTAACGGAGAGTTGGAAGAGGAAATCTATATGGATCAGCCTGATGGGTTTGTGGTAAAAGGTGAAGAGAGAAAGGTGTGCAAATTGTTAAAATCTTTGTATGGGCTGAAGCAAGCACCTAAGCAATGGCATGAGAAGTTTGACATCTCTTACGTCTGCAGGCTTTGC
The DNA here is from genome assembly GCA_947311845.1 of Poa pratensis. Lineage (NCBI taxonomy): Eukaryota > Viridiplantae > Streptophyta > Magnoliopsida > Poales > Poaceae > Poa > Poa pratensis. Next base: position 44,466,089 of record CAMZMU010000073.1, read on the forward strand.
CATTAATGAGGCTGACAGGTGTGTGTATTATCGCCATGGTGGGGGCGATAGTGTTATATTATGCTTGTATGTTGATGACATACTTATTTTCGGTACAAGCATGATAGTGATAAATGAGGTCAAGTCTTTTCTGTCAAAGAGCTTTGATATGAAAGATCTGGGACAAGCTGATGTGATCCTGAACATTAAGTTGATTAGGGATGAGAGTGGGATTACGTTAACGCAATCACACTATGTTGAGAAGGTCTTGAGCCGCTTTGGTTATATAGACAGCAAGCCTTCTCCAACACCCTATGATCCCAGTGTGACACTCAGAAAGAACAAAAAGGAAACGAGAGATCAATTAAGATATTCTCAAGTGATCGGTTCACTCATGTACCTTGCGAGCGCGACGAGACCTGATATCTCTTTTGCTGTGAGCAAGTTGAGCAGGTTCATGTCTAACCCGGGTATTGATCATTGGCATGCACTTGAAAGGGTCATGCGCTATCTGAACGGTACAATGAGTTATGGGATTCACTATTCAGGGCACCCTGCGGTGCTTGAGGGATACTGTGATGCGAACTGGATCTCAGATGTTGATGAGCTCTACGCCACAAGTGGATATGCATTTATTCTTGGAGGTGGCGCAGTGTCATGGAGGTCTTGCAAACAGACCATTTTGACGAGGTCAACCATGGAAGCAGAACTTGCTGCTTTAGATACAGCTTCTGTTGAGCAGAATGGCTGCGTGAGCTCTTGATGGACTTGCCGGTGGTTGAGAAACCATTACCGGCCATCCTTATGAACTGTGACAACCAAACGGTTATCATGAAAGTGAACAGTGCTAAGGATAACGCGAAGTCATCAAGACACGTCAAAAGACGCTTGAAGTCTGTCAGGAAAATGAGAAACTCCGGAGTAATAACTGTTAGTTATATTCAAACAGACAAAAACCTGGCAGATCCCTTTACGAAGGGACTATCACGTAATGTGATAGATAGTGCATCGAGGGAGATGGGGTTGAGACCCGTGAGCGTTACACCATAGTGGTAACCCAACCTATGTGATCGGAGATCCCGTGAATTAGGACCTGGGAAGAACAAGCTAGTGGTTTAACAGAGGAGAGTTATTTTATAACCCTCTCCGTGGAAGATGCATAACTCTCACATTCTGTAAGGCAGGTTGGCAATATGCCTTAATGTGTTTCTGTTGGCTATTCGTAGCAAAGGTGCTATCCTACAGAGCGACTTTGAAAGAACACACCTATATGAGTCCGACTGTTAAACGTCGCAGTCTATGAGATTTGGGTGATCTCTAGTAAACTCATGAAGAGACCAGGGAGTATGACGCATATGCTCCACCCGCGGGGTAGGCTACTGGCAGCCACGTACTGGTTATGACTTTGAGTGAAGTCTATTGGCACCAAACTTGCAATTCAAGTTTCGTCCATTGTTCAAGTTGCTGGTAGATGTAGCTTGAAGCTCTAGGCGGAAGTTCAACTTAACAGTCTCTGCTGAAACACTAGTATATAAACAAGAAACGAGGTTTGGCAAAATCTCTAAATGGGAATTTGAGATCTGGTGGGGGATTGTTAAAATTTGGTCCCATTTGGGGCAGCCCAATAAGCAATTCCTGAAATCTCAAATTGACCCATGTGCATGGCAGAATTTTGGAGGTGCAAAGTGGTGCTAAAGTTTAGTCCCACATTGCTAGTTGGAGGAGACAAACACCACCTTATATAGTGGAGTGTTGTACCACTTGGTGTGCTCGTTGAGAATAGAGGGCTCTCTCGTGCGCACTCCTCCTCCTCCTCCGCCTCCGTCCGTCCGTCCGTCACGACACGCCGCGGGTTGCTGGAATGAGCCGAGTCGATGCCTATATTTTTGTTGTTCAGGAAAATCGAGTTGCTAGCGTACGCGTACAGCTTAGCCAGTTCGGGTCGCTCCCGAATCGTGGGCTGCTGCACCGACTCGAACGTGTGCGACGTGGCCGGCCCACGTTGTACCCGTTAGGGTTTTCCGAACCGCACTATATATTGCCGTGCACTGCGTTCGCCGTCACACACCGAACTAATCTAGGTTTTGCCAATCTCGTGCCTTGCGCCGCCACCGTTGTCTACTCCATCCCGTGCGCCGGCGTGCACCGGCGAACGGGACAGCAGGTCTCCGGAACCACTTGTCCTTGTGATCCTGTACGGGAGAGGGCGAATAAGGTTTTTGGGAAGCGCCCGCGCGACTGCTTTCAAGTTCTTCATCACGGCTCGATTTCCTGGACGATCTCCGGATCCGCGGGCGACTCGTCTTCAACGTCGTCTTGTTCGAGCTGCTACCGTCGCCGCTCAAGCTGCTGCCGTCGCTGCTCCAATGACTACTTCATCTACAATTGTTCGGTACGTTCGTCACGTTCCGATGGCTGTGTTCGTAGATGTCTTGCTGCTGTTCATGTTAATTAATACGTCTAGTATTTTCGAGATTAACATGTTAGTAGCTCTTGCGATCATGCTTTATATTCTGGAATTAATCATGAAAATTATGCCTAATAATCCAATAGCAAGCCAAGCGGGAAGAATTGCACGCGATGGGGTTTACGGTGATCATTAAGCTGAATTCTGGTGAAAGGTTCCCCATAGAGGTTAACTGGTTCATCGGCGTGGATACGGTGAAGGAGCTCATCCAGGAGAAGAAATCAATGCCCAAGGAGTTGCAGCGGATCTTCTTCGAGGGAATGGAGCTTCACGAGGACAACGACATCTACCATGGCTTGAAGGATTACAACATCAAGGAAGGCTCCACCCTCCTCCTCGTCAAACGCAGTCTCAGCCACAAGAAGCCGTGACAGCCAAAGCCAAGGCCCTCCGTGTCGATCGTCGCCTGTGCACCAAGCGTTGAGTCATAATAAGTTCATTTTCTTGCATCAAATTAGGAAGGCCAGATATGAAATTCCCTCGCCGTCTTAGATTTGGTTTAAGCCTTCAGTTTTCATTGCTCGTGTTATTAGTAGTACTTGCTCGCAGTTGATGTTTAGCTTTTATTTCGCCACGATCAGACTTGCCTCGATTGATGAAAAATCAAGGAATAAGAGATATATTGACGCGTATGTCCGCATATGTCATGGTAAACCATTGCACTCGTGTCAATCTATGTGGTCACTTCTCGAAAACCTAAGACTAGCCATAGTGGGAGTATCATAGGTAGTATCATGCATGCCACGTTGGCAAAAAGATGACGTGTCACTGCAATTAATGGTGAGAGAGGTGATGGTGGTATCATAGGTAGATACCGTAACATAGCGGATTCCAAGACAAGATGAGTGTACATGCACTATGAAAGTAGTAACATAGACTAGTATCATATGCATGATACTAGTATATGATACTCCCCACTATGGCTAGTCTAAATAGCAACTGAGACGTCCGCATATCTCATGATAAACCGTTACATCCGTGTCTTGACTCTTGATTCGTTGCAGGGGAAATTTAAGCGAGGCTCTTGGCAGTATGAGCCCTTTCCGGCACGCCGAGGCCGGATCATATGCCTTTCGAGAAACTATGTCACTGTGATCTAGAGGTTGGCGCATGCTAGGCGTCGGTCGGATGATCCGTGCGTCAGGATTGGTCCTTTCCTAATATGGCACAAACTCCTAACGGACTCCTTCAGATCAATCCTAGATTTTCTAATACACCACTATTACCTAAAGGACTCCTGATCTCCCTCTGACTCCCTGGTTCTAGTCCACAACAAGCGTGTTCCATAGAGTACGTTGAATTAAATCAGGGCTATGTCACTGGTTAGCCATTGCAACTCAAGGAGTTGAGGTGTTCTGCTGGCCAATGGACAAATCGCAACTTAGCAAGAGGTTTTGCATGCCTGAGTGCTAATTTTTTAGATAAATGACTTTATTACTTAAAGTTTAAACATTACATCCAGCCTCTGCATAACAATGCACACAGCCGCAATCCAAGTGAAAAAATAAAGAGAGCGTGTAGCACTAGGCGAATTACAATCATGAAATGAATAAAGTAGAACGCTAGCACTGAAAATGAACGCGAACGCCTATGGAGGACCAATCCGGCGATCAAGCGACCATCCATGCCTGAGTGCTAATGTCGTGAAAATTGTTGTTTATAACTTATGTATGGATGCATTCAAGAATACTACTACGGTGTTTAATATATCAGCATTATCAATGCAATGCGCTTCAACAGGGGCGTGTGCAGAAAATTATATCCAATAGATTACTTCGAGTTTTCCTATGCTTTGCTGGTAGAAAAAAGTTACCATTATGCATCTACATGTGAATACCAGAGTGTTCTTGCAAAAAAATCGGGATTTGGCGCATACTCATGAATTGTTGCGATATTTACAGATCACAATAATATTTTTATATTATGTATTGGACAATTACAAAGTACAAAATAAATTAAAGAATATTACAATGAAGAAGAAAACTATAAAACTAAACTAATCTTCGTCTTCATTTTCATCTTCTTTCTTGATACCCGATAAACAAAAAAAGAAAAAAACACTTCTGGTTATGTTAAAATGTTTACCTGCACCTTTTTGGTGAGGTAATATTTAATGTTTGGAACTCAACTAGGGGAAATCAAGAATGAAGTCTTTATTTGCAAACTGTGTAGTAGCCATTACTCTATCTTAGGCAACAATTAGGGTCTTGGATCAACTTAGGTCAAGATCATGCCAAGGACAAGCATGCAACAAGGGACAAGTAGGTAACATTGGACAAGTAGGCTGAAGGGGATCGTAGGCAGAAAACAAAAAAATTCCTAACAACGATAACCTTAATACTAGCCAGAATCTATTACTATGCAGATATACCGTAACGGAGGAGATCGATATACATACCCTTGTACCGAAAAGCGGGGATTACGCCCCCGCATAGGCGTTGCTGATGAAGACGATATAACCGACCTCGAGGTCGTGAAGATGAACTCCTCCAAGTGCCTCAAGTGTGGCGCCTCGCAGAGCTTTCACACGTACGGAGTAGATGACGACCTCCGGGCTCCGATACAGCGAAGCAGCGGAAGCAGAAGACTTGAACCGGAGAAACCAGCAGCACGGCGGAGTGTGTATGGTGGAGAAAACCTCAACCCGTGCGCAACTCCATTTGCGGAGTCACGTCTAAACGGATGAGAGAGAGAGAGAGAGAATTGGGATGGTGTGTTTTCAAAGGCATGGGGGCACCTATATTTATAGGAGGAGGAGGGCTGAAACACCCCTTGGCTTAGTCATGTGGGTCTATTCCCACATGGCCAATTCATCCAAAGGGGGTGCGCCTGCCCTGGTGGGCCCCATTCGGCCCAGCCTGGCCGGCTGCTCCTCTCCCTCCCCTCTCTGATGCGCCTCCCCCCCCCCCTCATGGGTCTTCTCCTCTGAGAGTTGGCCCATTTAAGGTAGGCTGCCTTTTAAAATTCGAAATTAATTAAATAAAAATATATTTAACTATTAATTACACTAATTAATATTAAATACATATAATCTAATTTATTCCGGCTCCGAAAACTATTTCGTTGCCCTCCGAACTTCATCAAATATGACCCGGAACACTTCCGGTGTTCTTCTCTCTATTTTATTTTCTACGTCCAATCTAAATAAACGTCACCTACCCTTAAGTGTGTCACCCTAGCGGTTCGGAAACACACAGACATGATCGAGACCCGTTCTCCGATCAATGACTAGCATCGGGGTCGTGGATACCCATAATATCCCCTGTGCGTTCACGAATAACTTCGTCGTTCGAACCTTAGACGTCAAGTCTTAAACCTTTTGTCTGGCGATACTTAGTTTTGTTCGAGACTCGATCTTCGGCATCACGATACCGAGCTTGATCTCGTTACTTGACAATACTATCTTTACTCGTATGTGATATTACATCCCCGTGACCTAGTCACATGCTTGCAAGCTCATTGATGTAATCTCACCGAGTGGGCCCAGAGTATCTATCCTGCTATGCGGATTGGTAAATCCCGCTCTTGATCCCTCGCCTCAACTACTTCCTTCCGATACCCGAGAGAGACACCTTTATTGTCACACTATGTAAGATATGACGTTTGATGCAATCAAAGTATCTTCCAGAAACATCAATTAAAGTTGATCTCACGATCGAAGGCGTAATGACTACGTCGTACAAATATTGGGTGCGTCCATCACATCATTCACCTAATGATTGACTTCATTGTCAACTGACATAAATGTCACATGATCGGGAAACCTCGATCATCAATCGCACAACAGACTAGTAAAGAGGCTACTAGGGACCTGGTTGTTTACATACCACATGTGCATTAATGTTTTCGCTTAATACAGTTATAGCATGGCATAAAACGTATTATGAACAATCGAGATATGACAAATAAAACATCTTTATTAATTGCCTCTAGGGCATATCTCCTTCAGTCTCCCACTTGCACTAGAGTACAATTTAATCTAGTTTACAACTTGGTAAAAGCTTAACACCTATTGCAACTTGGTGCATGCTTGTCTTGTGGAAGAGGAATTTAGTCAACAGATCTCCCACATTGAGATATGTATGTACTTTGCAACACTTTTATGTCACCTAGTTTGACATCATCCCGTATCTTATGATAACGGTGAAACATATGTTTGGCGATGGAGTGAGGCTCGAAACTTCGCGTAGCATGGGCCTTAATAGTCTATGAGATCTATTAAGGGGATCCACGCATGCTCGGAAAAACCGCTCAGTCCAATCACACTTGCTACTTCTGAAGTAGACATATATTCCTATACCTATGTAAATTATGCGACAGTGCATTCATATGCAACTTCGCAAGCTAACCATGTCATTTTTCAAAACAAAGGACTTCTCATGTATGAGATTTCTAGTTGTATGGGTCAGTGTCATAACTTGCATCATCGTAACCCTTTTACGACAAGTTGTCTCTTTCACTCTTACCCATACCAGAAAACATATCTTAAGTTCTCTTTAGACACTGAAGGATATACTTAACGTTTGTTCATTGATCCATCCAGGGATCACTCTAGAACCCGTTCTTCAACCAAGAACTTGAGTCATACCAAGTCGAGCTTTCAGTCTAATAGAATCTATGGCTGAGGCATAGAGGATGTCAGACATCCTTTTCTTTCAATAACTATCGCTAAAATGCCAAGACAATCTTAATATTTTAACCTAGTCATACAAGTAAGAACCTTTTCTTCGCTTGTTCTATTCTGAAACACTTCAGAATCTTAACCTAGGAAAATATTCCGACCTAATGTTATCAAGCCCCTTTTAATCTATACAAATTATAGACCTGATGCCTAATACTCTTAACTTCATTCATAGAAAATTTAATCACTTAAATAATCATTTATACTTTACTAGAGGATCTGTATCATTCTCAATATGTCATTACATATAAAGTTTGGAATGACACCTAGCTCCCACTCAAATATGCCATCTGCATATAAGACCAGGGAATTTCTTTTAGCTCCCACTCAAATATGTCATTCACATATAAGATCAAGAAAAGCTACTTAGCTCCCACTCACTTCTTTGTAAATGCAGGTTTCTTCAACTATTTTGGATGACTCCAAAATCATTTGACCACATTATCAAATTGAAGATTCCAGCTCCGATATGCTTGCTTCAGCCCATGAATGGACAACTGAAGTTTGCATACATGTTTAGCATCCTTAGGATCAACAAAACCTACTCGTTGTACCAATTACAACTCTTCCATAATGTTGCCATTAGGGAACACTGTTTCTTTATCCATCTATCAATGTAGCAATTGCTAAAATAATCCTAAACAGACTTAGGCATCGCCACATGAGACAAAATCTCATTGTGATCAATTCCTTGAATTTGTCGAAACTGTTTTGCGATAAATCGATCCTTATAGACGGTTGTCTTTCCGTCAGCGTCTATTTTATCATAAAATTCCATTTACTCTCAATGGCCTGGGAGCCATCAGGAAGATCTACCCAAGTCATTACTTAGTAATCGTACATGGATTTTATCTCGAATTATATATGGCTCATAGCTCAGACTTAGGTCCACCATCGCTTCTTCGTTGTTCGTAGGTTTGTCAGGTTCCATTAACATGACTTTTATAACAAGATTGTTCTACCACATAGTGCGGAACACATTCTCGTACGCCTACGATCTTAGTATGAGATCAGAGCATCATGATCATTATCATCAGCTCCCTTCCAGTTGTGGAGGGCGATACCAAAATGTTTCCGTTGCGCCACTCTGATGTCTGGAGAGTGAGTTCATTTAACTCCGTCTTGCTCTACTTTTCTTCTCACTTGTACCCTTGGACAAGAAACTATTTCTTTAGCAAGGTATATTCCGGCAACGATTTTGCCTCTGTCGTGAGACATGTACCAACTAATTATTTAGGTACACTACAAAGATTTATCCATTTTAGGTTTGATCACATCGAAACACTAAATTACTGAAACGACAATCTAGGCTAAAAGCCATGTCATCACTCATATGGTATTGCCTCCACGGATTTAGATGGTGCCCCTATTATCTAAAGTGAATGTTTTGTTTCTACCATATGATTCTAATGATCACAATAATTCGATAAGAGATTTTATTTACCACACACTATCCAATAGGGTGTGATTACGACGTCCTAACACACCATAACATTGTGGTGTTCCATGCGGCGTAAATTGTGGAACTCTTTTCACAAGTCTGATAAGTCTCAAACGTATCTATAATTTTTGATGTTCCATGCTTGTTTTATACCAATTGCTACATGTTTTGCATCTACTTTATATCACTTTTATACATTTTTTGGGACTAACCTATTAACAAGATGCCGAAGTGCCAGTTCCTGTTTTCTGCTGTTTTTGTATTCCAGAAAAGCTAGTCTGGAAATATTCTCGGAATTGGACGAAACTTCACGGGGTCCCTATTTTATCAGAACTCACTGACGGACCAAAGGAGCAACGGAGAGGAGCCACAGGGGCCCCACACGCCACTAGGGCGGGGCCCCCCCTGCGCGCCCTAGGGTGGTGTGGGCCCCTCGGGGGTCGTCAGCCGCCGCCCTTTCGCCTACTTATTCCCCCCGACGCGAAAACCCTAAGTACTGAGCAAATATCCACGAAAAGTTCCAGAGACGCCGCCGCCGTCAACCCTAGCTCGGGAGGGTTCAGAACCTCTTCCCGGCACCCTGCCGGAGAGGGGAATCGTCACCGGAGGCTTCTACATCGCCATGCCTGCCTCCGGAGTGATGCGTGAGTAGTTCATCCTTGGACTACGGGTCCATAGCAGTAGCTAGATGGTTGTCTCTCCACTTTGTGCCATCATGTTTAGATCTTGTGAGCTGCCCTACATGATCAAGATCATATTATTGTAATGCTACATGTTGTGTTTGCTGGGATCCGATGAATATTGAATACTATGTCAAGTTGATTATCAATCTATCTATGTTATTTAAGATCTTGCATGCTTTCCGTTACTCGTAGATGCTTTGGCCAAGTAGATGCTTGTAACTCCAAGAGAGAGTATTTATGCTAGATAGTGGGTTCATGCCTCCGTTTAATCTGGGACAGTGACAGAAAGTTCTAAGGTTGTGGATGTGCTGTTGCCACTAGGGATAACCTAACGATGCTATGTCCACGGCATATGTGTTTGTTTACATTACGCACTTTACTTAATGCAATTATCCGTTGCTTGCAACTTAATACCAACGGGGGACTCGGATGACAACCCGGCGGTGGATTATTAGTCATAGATGCTGTTGGATAACGGTCTATGTATTATGTCGTAATGCCCAATTAAATATCATAGTAGTCAACATGTCATGTATATGCATTGTCATGCGCTCACTATTTGTCAATTGCCCAGCTGTAATTTGTTCACCCAACATGTTAGTTATCTTTTATGGAGAGACACCACTAGTGAACTGTGGACCCCGGTCCATTCTTTTACACTGATTAAACAACCACAAACTGCAAACTGTTCCTTTTTCATTCTCTGCAATTTAATACTCATTTTCCACACCATACGTTTAATCCTTTGTTTTCAGCAAGCCGGTGAGATTGACAACCTCACTGTTTCGTTGGGGCAAAGTAGTTTGATTGTGTTGTGTGCAGATTCCACGTTGGTGATCGTATTGCGCCGTGCGGCCACAACAACCTTCTGAAGAGTTGCTGCTCCTACTGGTTCGATAACCTTGGTTTCTTTCTGAGGGAAAACTTGCTGCTGACTACATCATACCTTCCTCTTGGGGTCTCCCAACGACGTGTGATTCACGCATCAAGCTATTTTTCTGGCGCCGTTGCCGGGGAGACAGCAGTCTTCTGCAAGGGGAGTTTCACGCTTCCAATCTCTTTACTTTGTTTTTGTCTTGCTTAGTTTATTTTATTTTATCTTGTTTGCTTTCAATTATCAAAAACACAAAAAAATTAGTTACTTGCATCTAGTTTACTTTCAAGTTATTTTCTGTCTGTTTTTATTCTGCTAAAATGAGTACTCCTGAGAACACTAAGTTGTGTGATTTCACTAGCACGAACAACAATGATTTCATATGCACACCTATTGCTCCACCTGCTGCTTCAGCAGAATTTTATGAAATTAAACCTGCACTTTTAAATCTTGTTATGAAAGAGCAATTTTCTGGTGTTAGTACTGATGATGCTGCTGTTCACCTTAATAACTTTGTTGAACTTTGTGAAATGCAAAAGCTCAAGGAAGTAGATGGTGATATTATTAAACTGAAACTTTTTCCTTTCTCCTTGAGAGGACGTGCTAAAGAATGGTTGCTATCTTTGCCTAGAAATAGTATTGATTCATGGACTAAATGCAAAGATGCTTTTATTGGAAAATATTATCCTCCTGCTAAGATTATTTCTTTGAGAAGTAGCATAATGAATTTTAAGCAATTTGATAATGAACATGTTGCTCAAGCATGGGAGAGAATGAAATCATTGGTTAAAAATTGTCCCACTCATGGACTGACTACTTGGATGATCATCCAAACCTTCTATGCAGGATTAAATTTTTCTTCAAGGAATTTATTGGATTCGGCCGCTGGAGGTACCTTTATGTCCATCACTTTGGGTGCTGCAACAAAGCTTCTTGATGATATGATGATTAATTATTCTGAGTGGCACACCGAGAGAGCTCCAACAGGTAAGAAGGTAAATTCTGTTGAGGAAACCTCTTCCTTGAGTGCCAAAATTGATACTATTATGTCTATGCTTGCAAATGGTCAAACACATGTTGATCCAAATAATGTTCCTTTAGCTTCTTTGGTTGCTCAAGAAGAGCATGTTGATGTGAACTTCATTAAAAATAATAACTTCAACAACAATGCTTATAGGAATAATTTTGGTAATAGCAATTATAGGCCCTATCCTTCTAATAGTGGCAATGGTTATGGAAATTCCTATAGTAACTCCTACAACAATAATAAGAGTGTACCCTCGATCTTGAAGTTATGCTTAAGGATTTTATTAGTACACAAACTGCTTTCAATAAAACTGTTGAGGAGAAATTTGGGAAAATTGATGTGCTTCCTCTAAAGTTGATAGTCTTGCTCTTGATGTTGACTTGTTGAAACTAAAGAACATGCCTCATGATGTTAAAGAGAGCAAAACTCTCAATGCTATACAAGTTAAAATTGATAACAATGTGAGGATGTTAGCTGAATTGCATGCTAGATGGGAAAGAGAGGATGAAATTGCTAGAAAGAATAATATTGCTAGAGTTTATACTATTACTACTTCTGAAAATGCTTCAAACTCAAGTGTTAACAAACCTCCTACCATTAATGGCAAGATATTGGTGTTGGTAATGTTTCCACTTCTATTGCAAAATGTCCTAAATTGCCTGATAACTCTGAAACTGTCCTTGATAAAGATGCTGAAATTTCTAGCAATAAGGAAGATAATAACTCCATTACTTTTGATGATAATGACTTTGATTTTGATGGTTGCAATATTTCTGAAGTAATTAAGTTCTTGCAAAAGCTAGCTAGAAGTCCTAATGCTAGTGCTATAAACATGGCTTTTACTAAACATATTACTAATGCTCTCATACAAGTTAGGGAAAAAATTAAAACATGAAGCTTCTATCCCTAGGAAGTTAGAAGATGGTTGGGAGCCCATCATTAAATGAAATTGAATGACTTTGATTGCAATGCTTTGTGTGACCTTGGTGCTAGTATTTCTGTTATGCCTAAAAGATTTATGATATGCTTGATTTAGCACCTTTGGAAAATTGTTACTTGGATGTTCACCTTGTTGATTCTACTATTAAAAAACCTTTGGGAAGAATTGATGATGTTCTTATCATGGTTAACAACAATTATGTCCCCGTTGATTTTATTGTCTTGGATATTGAATGCAATCCATCATGCCCTATTGTGCTGGGAAGACCTTTTCTTAGGTGCTATTATTGATATGAAAGAAGGGAATATAAAATATCAATTTCCTCTCAAGAAAGGTATGGAACACTTTCCTAGGAAGAAGATTAAGCCACCTTATGATTCTATTGTTCGAACAAATTACAATGTTGATGCTTCTTCACTTGGTAATACTTGATGCATGCTTTGTGCCTAGCTAAAAGGCGTTAAAGAAAAGCGCTTATGGGAGGCAACCCATTATTTTTTTCTGCAATTTTTCTTTTATTGAGTCAAGGAGTGTTTACTTCTGTAGCAACTCCTTTGTATCTTTATTTTCTCGCATTGTTGTGCCAAGAGTAGCCTCTAATGTTAAGATGATGCTTAATTTTGATTGCTGCGCAGAAACAGATTTTTGCTGTTCACTGTACGAAATTCCTAAAATCACCAGATTGTTAATTAAATCTGAAATTTTTGTGCGTAATCTTTATGAATGTCTGAATCTTTCATTAGTTCAAGTTTTCGATCTGAGCGTCGTAAGTGCCTCGAAAAAATTCGTCTTTGCGGACTGTTCTGTTTTAGACAGATTATGCCTTTTTATTTTGCATTCTCTCTTTTACTAGTGTTGAGTGAAATTCTTTTTTGGGTGGAAGAGCTTCACATAACATCAGTGGCTGTAGCTAATGTTTAAAGTAACAAATCATATTGCGTCTTTAGAACATGTGAATTTTTGATTATGCACTAACCCTCTAATGAGATCTACTTTGAGTTTGGTGTGACGGAAGTTTTCAAGGGTCAAGAGAGAAGGATGATATAATAGGATCAAGAAGAGTGAAGAGCTTAAGCTTGGGGAGGCTCCCATGGATCTCCCCAGCATATTTCAAGAAGACTCAAGCGTCTAAGCTTGGGGATGCCCAAGGCATCCCCTTCTTCATCGTCAAAATTATCAGGTCATCTCTAGTGAAACTATATTTTAATTCTTTCACATCATATGTGCTTTTCTTGGAGCGTCTGTGTGCTTTTATTTTCAGTATTGCACTTTTATTTTCAATAAAGCTTGACTGGACCCTAGCATTCTTGATTGGGAGAGAGACACGCTCCGCTTTTTCATGAGAATACTCCTATTCTTCACTTATATTTGTTGAGTATTCATATCTAGCGCTGTTCAGCTTTTAGCTCTTGTTTTCATGTATCTCTTGTCAGAGCTATTAGCTTTCTTTTGTAGAAAGTACTCTCTTGCTTCACTTATATTTGTTTGGAGAGTTGATAAATAAATTGATTGGTGTTTGGTTGGTTCAGAAAATGTTGCATGTGGTAATTGGTATAAGGAAAAACTTGCTTAATCTTGTAGATCACTAATGGATAACTTGATGCTTGTCAATTGTTTTGAGTTAACAAGTAGATCATGATTAAATTGTGCATCACATGAGTTAAGCCTATTAGTGAAGAACTACCGTAAAGCTTGTTGAAAATTTGGTTTGCATCGGTGGTATCTCTAAGGTCTAGATATTTTCTAATAACAGGGTTTGGTTAACAAGGAAGACGGTATGAAGTCTTATAACGTTTGCAATATGTTTGTCATATAAAACTTGGTGTACGGGTTGATATTCTTGTTTGCTTACATAACCTTGCTAGCCTAAACTCTGTACTGAGAGGGAATGCTTCTCGTGCATCCAAATCCTTGAGCCAAAATCCATGCCATTTGTGTCCACCATAACTACCTATATGTGGTATTTCCTTGCCACTCCAAGTAAATTTTTCATGTGCTACCTTTAAATTATTCAAAATGTTATTATTCCCTTTTTGTGTCAATGTTTACTAGCTCATGAGGAATTAGTGTGGTTATTCTTTATTCTATTTGTGAATGGACTTTTACACCTGGACTAGTGGCATATACATCCGCTTATCCAATAACTTGCAAAAAGAGCTGGCAACGGGGTGCCCAGTCCCAATTAATTACAACTTTAACCAATTAATTCTCTTCACACTTTTGCCCTGATTCATCAGTAAGCAATGACAAACAGTGAAATACCTGAATGTGTGTAAACCAAAGAGAAAGAGGGATGATCTGCCTTGCTGGTAGAAATAACGTCCTTCATGGGAGCCGCTCTTAAAAGTCCGTTTGACAGGTAGAATACTGTTCTCACCCGCTACCATTCGTTGACAATTAACAAACACCTCTCAAAAATAGATACTCCTCCATGGTATGTGATTGATGGAAGGCACCCGAGGATTCGGTTAGCCATGGCTTGTGTTAGCAAGGTTGGGAGGAGTATCAAATATTTTATGCAATCTCTATATGCTTTCAAAAACCTAAAAGCTCTAGCACATGATTTAATCCCTGCTTCCCTCTGCGAAGGGCCTTTCTTTTACTTTTATGTTGAGTCAGTTTTCCTATTCTTTCTGTCTTCCACAAGCAAACACTAGTGTCAACTTTGTTACAACATGCGTTATATGCAATGTATTGGACTTGTTATACTACTTTGTGTTGACAATATCCATGAGATAAATATGTTGAAAGTTGAAGCAAATGCTGAAACTAATTCTTCCTTTGTGTTGATTAAATACCTTTTATTAGAAACTATTGCTTTATGAGTTAACACTTATGCAAAACTGTTTGATGCTTGTCTCGAAAGTACTATTCATGAAAACGTTTAGCTTGTGTGATTCATTGTTTACTCATTATCTATTTGGTAGCAAATTATAGACCATTGACTTGGATCACTTCATTCATTTACATGTGCCTTGCAATATTATATGATCAAGATTATGATGGTAGCATGTCACCTCAAAAATTATTTTGTTTTTATCGTTTACCTACTCGAGGACGAGTAGGAACTAAGCTTGGGGATGCTGATACGTCTCAAACGTATCTATAATTTTTGATGTTCCATGCTTGTTTTATACCAATTGCTACATGTTTTGCATCTACTTTATATCACTTTTATACATTTTTTGGGACTAACCTATTAACAAGATGCCGAAGTGCCAGTTCCTGTTTTCTGCTGTTTTTGTATTCCAGAAAAGCTAGTCTGGAAATATTCTCGGAATTGGACGAAACTACACGGGGTCCCTATTTTTCCAGAACCACCTGACGGACAAAGGAGCAACAGAGAGGAGCCACCAGGGGCCCACACGCACTAGGGCGCGGGCCCCCCCTGCGCGCCCTAGGGTGGTGTGGGCCCCTCGGGGGTCGCAGCCGCCGCCCTTTCGCCTACTTATTCCCCCCGACGCGAAAACCCTAAGCCTGAGCAAATATCCACGAAAAGTTCCAGAGACGCCGCCGCCGTCAACCCTAGCTCGGGAGGGTTCAGAACCTCTTCCCGGCACCCTGCCGGAGAGGGGAATCGTCACCGGAGGCTTCTACATCGCCATGCCTGCCTCCGGAGTGATGCGTGAGTAGTTCATCCTTGGACTACGGGTCCATAGCAGTAGCTAGATGGTTGTCTCTCCACTTTGTGCCATCATGTTTAGATCTTGTGAGCTGCCCTACATGATCAAGATCATATTATTGTAATGCTACATGTTGTGTTTGCTGGGATCCGATGAATATTGAATATATGTCAAGTTGATTATCAATCTATCTATGTTATTTAAGATCTTGCATGCTTTCCGTTACTCGTAGATGCTTTGGCCAAGTAGATGCTTGTAACTCCAAGAGAGAGTATTTATGCTAGATAGTGGGTTCATGCCTCCGTTTAATCTGGGACAGTGACAGAAAGTTCTAAGGTTGTGGATGTGCTGTTGCCACTAGGGATAACCTAACGATGCTATGTCCACGGCATATGTGTTTGTTTACATTACGCACTTTACTTAATGCAATTATCCGTTGCTTGCAACTTAATACCAACGGGGGACTCGGATGACAACCCGGCGGTGGATTATTAGTCATAGATGCTGTTGGATAACGGTCTATGTATTATGTCGTAATGCCCAATTAAATATCATAGTAGTCATCATGTCATGTATATGCATTGTCATGCGCTCACTATTTGTCAATTGCCCAGCTGTAATTTGTTCACCCAACATGTTAGTTATCTTTTATGGAGAGACACCACTAGTGAACTGTGGACCCCGGTCCATTCTTTTACACTGATTAAACAACCACAAACTGCAAACTGTTCCTTTTTCATTCTCTGCAATTTAATACTCATTTTCCACACCATACGTTTAATCCTTTGTTTTCAGCAAGCCGGTGAGATTGACAACCTCACTGTTTCGTTGGGGCAAAGTAGTTTGATTGTGTTGTGTGCAGATTCCACGTTGGTGATCGTATTGTGCCGTGCGAGCCACCAACAACCTTCTGAAGAGTTGCTGCTCCTACTGGTTCGATAACCTTGGTTTCTTTCTGAGGGAAAACTTGCTGCTGAACTGCATCATACCTTCCTCTTGGGGTTTTCCAACGAGCGTGTGATTCACGACATCAAAGTCTTCCAATGATATGCCAAACTTATAACTCAAATCCTTGTTTCCTCGATCTGTTATCGTAGGAATTTGATTCTCTTGTTAAGTTTATTTTTCTTACTTCACTCCGAACTTGTTTGATCTTATCAAACTTATCAGACCAGCATTTCTTCAAGTGGATATCCATATATCTACTCAAATCATTGGTGAAGTTTACGAAATAATGATTTCCACTACACGTTGAAGAACTTCATTGATTCACACACACATCGACATGCATGATTCTCAACAATTTATTTGCCCGCTTTCCGAAAACGATGTCTTAGTTATATTTTAAGTGTCAAAAGATCAAATCTAAGCACTTGGAGATCCATCTGTATGGAGCTTCTTCATGCACATAACATTGACATGACTTAAAACGTTAGTGCCACAAGAATGTGGTGTCATTATTAAGTTTATATCCTTTGGCATTAATGTTATAAATGTGTGAGCTACTACCATCTAGATTCGTATAACAACATTCCATTAATAATCGGTGTATGATCATCAAAGATATCACTCATAAATGTAGGACAACGATTTGTCACTAACAAATATGAATAATTGTCTCGCTAGAGACAAGACACACTTATAATGATCATGCTAACAAGCGATCAAAAGGAATTTGTTCAAATCCAAATTAATCCAAATGGTACATGTCGAGAGAGAGAGTGTTTATGACCATCATAACACACATTGTCTCCTCATCCTTCCAAGCTATTCAAGCAGCAAATCTTGTTTTCATAAAACATGACTAATATCAAGACTTAGTCACTGCTATCAGTACTTGTTTAGGTAAAACATTCATAACTCATATATCATATATATACACTATCATCATTGATGACTTCCCGGCGATCTGTTTCATTTTCTTGATTCTTCAATGCAATCAAGAATTCATGAAGGTGAACGATTCCCCTTGCATGACATAGTCTATGACAAACTATTTGCATCTGAAGTGGGCAGCTAGCACCTCACCCCATCATAAGCAAAACTGTTTGTCATCCAGTAATCGAGTTGAGCGAGGCATCTCAATGTCATTAAGTATGACCAATGTCATCGAGTATGACCAATGTCATCAAGTATGACTGCCACGTGCTCCTTTAATGCGAGTGTTCTCTTCCATCTGGGTCGAGAAGAAAACAGTCATAGTACTGATAAACTTCATCAACCCAACTTGCGGTGTATTTCGAGTTTAGCGACCATCTCACATGTTCGCGATCTGTCAACTCGCACCCACAGTTAATTATCTATGGTAGAGATCATAGCATATACTGGACTATGATGGAATTATCCGTACAAAAACTTGATAATCCAAATTATCCTTTTGTTAGCGGAATCTCTGGGTTTATCTCCTAGCGGGTAAAAACAAAGAGTATCCTCAAGCTACGGTATAAAACTATGAAGTTGGACCCACCTTTTTTAAGTTTCTCAATCGCAGAAAAGCACCTAAGTTTAAAAGGTCTATTGGACAGGTTATTATCTACAAAGGTTTTGCAAAACATAAAGACTTTGTTCATAATAAAATATGGGTTCAAGTTTTAATAAAATAAAACTACTAGAACTCCCACTCAAAACGAACATCCCTCACATCGTTTTAGTGATTACACGATCCTCATCCATCATACTACGCCCGATCGTCACGGCCGATAGCACAACTTCAAAGGTAGACATCGACATGTCAATCACAACAACTATGTGACTCGTGCTTAACCTTTCGGTCACTGTGTTCCGAGTCCATGTCTGTACATGCTAGGCTCATCATAATAACCTTCAGCGTATACACGTGTGCAAACATGTCTTACACCCACTGTATGCGAACGACGATATGTCTGACACCCGATCGTCACGGCCTGCCTCATAACGTAGAACTTTCTTGGTGGTGCACGCTAAAAGGAGAACACTATATGGTATTTTGGGAGGGATCATCGTATATTACTACCGTCGTGTAACTAATATATAACCATATATATATACACACAATATAAGATGTACACGATAACATCAAAATGTAATGCGACATGATATGGTCTTGCGCCGATGGTCTCCTTCACGTCCAGAGTTTATAAACAATTTACTAAACTTACCTTGACCATATCACATTGCCCCTGCAAAATAAAGTTAGATGTTTTCTACTTTATCTTTTGCATATTTTACGTGGCTTGGGGCTTTCGTAAATATAACCGCTTCTTACCTACGAACCTATAACAACAACAACGATCAAATAGTCACTATTTCATATCCTTTGCAGGCCCTCCATTGAAAATGCAATGCCAACTATTGCGAGAGAGACAGACACCCACCAGCCACATATACGGTGCAAGCCGTATGTCAGTTGTGGAACCAGTCTCGCGTAAGCGTACGCGTAAAGTCGGTCCGGTCGCTTCATCAACACAATGCCGCCGGCAAAACAAGTGCATGCTAGAGGGTAGCTTCTAAAAGAACGATGCCCTCATAAACATGAGTTCTAAAACTGTACAGCTATATCTACGCATAGATCGGCTCTGATACCACTGAAGGGGATCGTAGGCAGAAAACAAAAAAATTCCTAACAACGATAACCTTAATACTAGCCAGAATCTATTACTATGCATATATACCGTAACGGAGGAGATCGATATACATACCCTTGTAGACCGAAAAGCGGGGATTACGCCCCCGCACAGACGTTGCTGATGAAGCCGACGTAGCCGACCTCGAGGTCATGAAGATGAACTCCTCCAAGCGCCTCAAGTGTGCCGCCTCGCAGAGCTTACACACGTACGAAGAAGATGACGACCTTCCGGCTCGATCCAGCGAAGCAGCGCGCGGAAGCAGAAGACTTGGACCGGAGAAACCAGCAGCACGGCGGAGTGCATATGGTGGAGAAAACCTCAACCCGTGCGCAACTCCATTTGCGGAGTCACGTCTAAACAGATGAGAGAGAGATAGAATTGGGATGGTGTGTTTTCAAAGCCATGGGGGCACCTATATTTATAGGAGGAGGAGGGCTGCAACACCCCTTGGTTTAGCCATGTGGGACTATTCCCACATGGCCAATTCGGCCAAAGGGGGTGCGCAGGCCCTGGTGGGCCCCATTCGGCCCAGCCAGGCCGGCTGCACCTCTCCCTCCCCTCTCTGATGCGCCTCCCCCCTCATGGGCCTTCTCCTCCGGGAGTTGGCCCATTTAAGGTGGGTTGCCTTTTAAAATTTGAAATCAATTAAATAAAAATATATTTAACTATTAATTACACTAATTAATATTAAATACATATTATCTAATTTATTCCGGCTCCGAAAACTATTTCGTTGCCCTCCGAACTTCATCGAATATGACCCGAAACACTTCCGGTGTTCTTCTCTCTATTTTCTTTTCTGCGTCCAATCTAAATAAACGTCACCTACCCTTAAGTGTGTCACCCTAGCGGTTCGGAAACACACAGACATGATTGAGACCCGTTCTCCGATCAATGACTAGCATCGGGGTCGTGAATACCCATAATAGCCCTCCTCCGGGAGTTGGCCCATTTAAGGTGGGCAGCCTTTTAAAATTCGAAATTAATTAAATAAAAATATATTTAACTATTAATTACACTAATTAATATTAAATACATATTATCTAATTTATTCCGGCTCCAAAAACTATTTCGTTGCCCTCCGAACTTCATCGAATATGACCCGAAACACTTCCGGTGTTCTTCTCTCTATTTTCTTTTCTGCGTCCAATCTAAATAAATGTCACCTACCCTTAAGTGTGTCACCCTAGCGGTTTGGAAACGCACAAACATGATCGAGACCCGTTCTCCGATCAATGACTAGCATCGGGGTCGTGGATACCCATAGTAGCCCCTGTGCGTTCACGAATAACTTCGTCGTTCGAACCTTAGACGTCAAGTCTTAAACCTTTTGCCTGGCGATACTTAGTTTTGTCCGAGACTCGATCTCCGGCATCACGATACCGAGCTTGATCTCGTTACTGGACAATACTATCTTTACTCGTCTGTGATATTACATCCCCGTGACCTAGTCACATGCTTGCAAGCTCATTGATGTAATCTCACCGAGTGGGCCCAGAGTATCTATCCTGCTATGCGGATTGGCAAATCCCGCTCTTGATCCCTCGCCTCAACTACTTCCTTCTGATACCCGAGAGGGACACCTTTATTGTCACACTATGTAAGATATGACGTTTGATGCAATCAAAGTATCTTCCAGAAACAGCAATTAAAGTTGATCTCACGGTCGAAGGCGTAATGACTACGTCCTACAAATATTGGGTGCGTCCATCACATCATTCACCTAATGATTGACTCCATTGTCAACTGACATAAATGCCACATGATCGAGAAACCTCGATCATCAATCGCATAACGGACTAGTAAAGAGGCTACTAGGGACCTGGTTGTTTACATACCACATGTGCATTAATGTTTCCGCTTAATACAGTTATGGCATGGCATAAAACATATTATGAACAATCGAGATATGATAAATAAAGTATCTTTATTAATTGCCTCTAGGGCATATCTCCTTCATAGGCTACATAGGCATGACCTTTTGATCCTTATATCTCATTAGGCACCAATGCCAACATGATAAATACACTCTTATTTAGTAAGTTTACAATTTAGATTATTTGAGTAGTGTGGATCACACTTGACACGAGCTAGTCAATATAATCCTAATACCGACTTATTTTCGAAGCCCGCAAGTAAGATCAAAGCCCATTAGATGAATCCCACATGTATTCGACACTTGGTTGTACCATAAGAACAACCAGCCAAACTCCATACAAGCACCTTATTCACAACATGCAAACAGTGTGTTGTCACAACCACATAACAACCCGTATATAAATGGACACGCCATTCACACAAGCAAGCATCCATACCATCACTACCAGTTTTCATCACAAGAACAATAAGAACATTTCACATTGGAACTAGATTTAGGATAAACCCTAGCAGCTAGGAGCAGGCATCTCGCAAGAAGCAAGTTCATATTGCAGAAGAACAAGCCACGACAGAATACAATGTATGAATAAGGAAAGAGAGAGGCTAGATTTAGAAGAGAGGGACAAAGGTGAGATGTTAGAGATAGTAGATATGTTCTTATCAGATTATCCAGCAAGAGTGGAAGAAACAATAGAGAAGATGGAATAATATAATATAGAGCAATCTAAACACAACTAACTTTCAGCTAGACCAAGTCTAGGAGATCCATTTATCACATGGTAATAGATTTTCAATAGCTCATACAACTAACCACCATGCCAACATCAATGCTCTACATGCAATGATCAATTATTGGGAAGATACTTACTGTATTTCAGGAAATTCTATATTACAAACGGATCAATGAATTGCGTAAATGTTGACCTCAAATAGGGCCGATGCTAAACGTTCGTGTTGATGCATGTGGTAATCTCGGCCACCACAGGCGATGAGGTATCCAAGATAGCGGTAGAAAATACAGGTGTAGTAGTGAAGTTGTTTATAGAGTCTTATGGCAAGTTGGTCCGTTGTACACTTTTGAGCAGTCATGGCGGTGTGTGGTTCTCCCAACGACCGCCCATAGGTTATTAAAAGTCATTTGCAATAATTAGCCTTGATGAGACAATTCCCAATGCTTGTCTTTTAGAACAGTATCATAGAAAAATGGTGTCATCATATTTATTGAAGAAAAAGACTATATCTTAACTAACATGCTCCTCTTACACAAGATCATAAGCATACAAAATTGTTATCCCAATCACATTATTTTTCCGAAAACGGGATCACCATGGCCTCTGCATGCATATGACCACCTATTCCAATCACATAAAATATTGAATCATTAAATACAACATCACTTAGATACAATCCTTAAAGACACTCGCAATGCAGATGCACCATATCCGTATCTATTTCTCTCCACGTCAACAAAAACATGAATAGACACGCAACCCTAATGTCCATCGTATCAATAGTATGTCCCGGTAATTAATGTTCACATCACATAGTTTCTCTATCTACTGCTCTCTTCTTTGTATAATGCACTGCTCGGTGTTCATCGTCTACTCTGCCAAAGTTGTAGCTATTTCATGGTGAAGACCGAAATCTTCGAGATATGGAGACATAGCACGTGGAAGACGGTCAGCGGCTGGAGGATTACTTAGACGACGGGGCCACGATTCGTGGTGCTGGCATGGCGTCCGCGGGGACCTACTCGACTGAGCGAGTGGAGGGACTCATATCTTCGCGGTGGCAGCTTGCGGGCACGAAGATGAGACACGGTGACCTCTTTGGGCGAGGATGCACACCAACAACGCCTTTTTCCGACGAGGAGGCGACATGGACTACAACTGCGACTTGAGATTTGTGGAGCCGTGCACCAAGCACATATACTGATATACACATGAAAGAAGGAAAGGAGTGGACATCTAGTCGGTGTTGTGTGGAAGGTTGTGGACGCGTTAATTTTGCCTCGGGTTCACTCAGAAGAGTCTTATTGCATTTAAGATACAATATCTCTCTCCCGTCTTTAGTTAAGCCTCCACATCAGGTTTAGCCCAGGGTGGTAAAACAAGATGCGGTAGACGCTGTAGCGTTGTGACCAATAATACAATACATTCGAATGATTATTGATTAGCATAACACGCTAAGAACCAATACATTGAAAATTTGAAGAGGGGTTAAGTGCAAACTTGTTTTATCATGTCCGAGTTATTTTAAATAATTGGCCCGCGCGTACCCTTTCTCTCTATTTTTAAATGATGCGGCATATTTCTACGTACATGTATGAACTAGGGTCGTTACTTTGCTTTCGGTAGAAAATGTATTCCACGGATTAAATCAAAGTCAATGATATCACCCGCAAAAAAAGTCAATGATATCAATTTTTAAATGATGAGACATAGGAACGGTGTGGTCTTCGAATGCCACACACCTTCGGTGGGTCGGGCCACCAAGATGGTGGAGTCAGAGTCGGACCTGTGGCGGGCAGCGAGACTGTTCAGAGGTAGCCTAGCTACCGTAGATAGGTGGAGGGTTGGCGAGTGATCCTTTTTTTTTCCGGTGGATGACGTTTTTGCCGCATGTGCCAAAACACGTTGTAATTATCCGTTTGGTATCTCCTTGAAACCGATACGTCTGCTTGGACGTATCCTTAAAAAAAGAATAATGATAACTACGAATTGTAAACCTGAATTTTTGTGATATGTAATCTCGTCGTACCTAAAGTCTCATTAATAAATATTCAAATCTAGTTTCGTGAGATTTTTTTGAGGGAGTTTTATGAGATTTTAGTGCCTAAGTACTCCTACATACATACGGAGTATATTTATCGTACAAAATTTCCCCTTCGTATGTATTAGCACCAAGCGGAAAAGGAAACACAACAGGTCAAGAACAAAAACCCATTGCAAACGGAGCTTGGCTCTGATGGTTGGGTTCCCTGTGGTGGAACCAGCCCACCCAGGTTCAAGTCCTAGACTTGGCATGGGCGTTTGCATTTACCTGGATTTATCCAGGATTATTCGGCGCTATTCTTTCAGTGGTAGGTGACGTACCCGTCAACAGCGAGGCGCCCGTGGTGACTTCGTCAACCTCAAGATCTGCCGACACCGTCCTTCAGAGGTGCTCATAGGGGTAGGGTGTGCGTGCGTGCGTTCATAGGGGTGAGTGTACATGCGTATTTGTGAGCGTCTGTGTTGTACTGTGTTCTCAAAAAAAAAAAGAACAAAAACCCACGCAACTACCGAATCCCCTGCCTCTCTCCCCTCCTCCCCCGTCCCGTAGGGTTTCTCTTTCGCGCCTCCACCGTGCTCCGCCGCAACCCGCCGCATGGACGGCGCCACCGCGGCCGCCGCCGCTACTGCCCCCCGCCGCCCACCCCCCGAGGTATCTACCTTCCCCTCTTCTCGATTCGTGCGGAAAAGCTTCCTTCGTTCCTGCAGTAATCATGGGCGTTTGGTCGTTACTTGTTAGGGTTTCTAGTGGCGGTCGATGCGACTGCGGTCGGGGTCGTGTCCGCTTTAACTATGCCTCGGCGTGGGCGTATAATCGTTGTGACAGAAGTGATAGATATTTTGTCGGTTATAAGGATCCTGCAATGACAACCTTGTCCCCTTGTGTGTTCCTTTGCGGTGTTTAGTCAGATGGTATCTAACATGATTGTAAGGGTTAAGTTGAATGCATTATTTTTCATTTTGAGGGAAAATCGAGGTGGTTATGTAGTTGATATGTTTGATTTCCTGTGTTCTCTGGGTCCCCATTGTTCCCCGGGCTCTAAGATGCCGTAGCGGTTTTGTCTGTTCTTGTTAGCCACTAGGATTAAAGAATTTCATTTGGATTATGCGGCATAAATGGCAATTTTAGGTCAAGGGATTGCACTTTTTGTTTGCTAGGATCATCGATTCAGTGTGTTGATGAGTATTGCTTCACCATTGACCTTAACAATCAGGCGTTTAAAACCGTTTCTCAATCAGGACTCAGGAGTTCAATAACACTCCCTCTGTACCATAATATAAGATGTTTTAGTTATTCCCATATGGACCATATAGTATGTAGTCCGTATTGTAATACCTAAAACATCTTATATTTTGGTACGGGGGAGTATGAATTTATTCTGGAGCTAATTTGCCTTGTGATTGTATGGTTCGGAAGGTGATTACAAGCTGCCTGATTGGCTAGAACAACAAAGTACTAATCATTGCCTTTTAATATTTGTAGATTCTTTTCGCGATGTTAGAAATAGACAAGACAATAACAAAGAGGTACAGTTCTGAACTTGTGTTTTATTTTCTCACCATACCATATGCAAATGCCAGTGTGCTTTCCTTTTTACTAGACATGTTGACCTTATTTGGTAGCCAGTTTCACTGTTTCAGTTTCCTTCTTTCGGACCAATTCTGCTACTATTTAGTTGCATATTACTTTTTTCAGATCTTATTCTGGAGTTAAAGGATCAGTTTTCCACACTAATACTGTAAATTGTTCTCTAAGATGACAATAAAGTCTGTTACGTGTAAAAAGTGATGAATTATTATAATGAAAATTCTACCTGATACTATTGTCGGTTTTACCAGTTGAAGCGCTATAAAAGTTTTTGAATATTCATGCTTGGAATTCTACCATCTGTTAGCTCTTGCATATTCATATCTTGTGCACAGAAATCATGTGAAATGTTGTCTGACCAATCACTGCTATTTTAATTTGATATTTGCATATTTGAATTTAATCGACGAAACATCAACATTATGAGTTGTAATTACTTTGTACGATTATCATGTCTCGTCTCATGAGTTCTTTCAGCATGTGCAGAACACAAGACACCAAGGTTCCAATGAAATTATGGTACAAAAGGAAAGGCAAACAGAGTGGACAAAACCTGGAAGAGTTCTTAATAGAAACATCAATAGAGGAGGACAGTCTCGAAGTTCATTCGCTGGTAAGGTTTCATGTACCAAGTGGTAAATGGCGTAAAATGTTCAGTATAATAACTAATGAGTAATGACCGAACGTGTATTCCATGGCACTTGTTTGAGATGAATTACGGGAAAAAAATGGACCCTGTTGAAATATCTCTTCATTTGGTTTTCCTTAATGCTGTTTAATCTGTTACAAACTTGCCCCGGTCGGAGAGGATCCATTATTAGTTTTGCTTATTGATGTTTGATCTATCTGAATATCTGCTGGTTTCACGTATAGTACCATCTCGAGAAACCTTAGTTACTTGTGGTACCCAGCATTA
The DNA here is from genome assembly GCA_947311845.1 of Poa pratensis. Taxonomy (NCBI): domain Eukaryota; kingdom Viridiplantae; phylum Streptophyta; class Magnoliopsida; order Poales; family Poaceae; genus Poa; species Poa pratensis. The sequence goes on from CAMZMU010000073.1 coordinate 44,492,565, forward strand.
GTGTTTTCGGTAACTTGATTCCTTAGCTGATCGTTGTGACTTGCGAGTTCTTTTTCTAAGCATTCGAGCTGACCTCTTGGTGTTAATGGTGTTTGTGTATTATTGAGAGTAGGTCTCTGCACAAGGTTGAACCTGAATCTACGTTGTAGTGTTCAAACTGCCACTTAATGATAGTTGAGACAAAATACCTTGTTTACCTTTATTCTTGGGTATCTAACCTTCTGATCATGATTTCATAAAACACAATTTATTTGCCGCATAAACATTCTGCCACTTGTTTGTTTGATGAACGTTATGAAAGATCGATCATGGAAAATTGAGAATACATGTATATGATAGTATGCATTTTTGTTTGTTGTGCCTATGTGATACTAACATTTGCTAGCTTCCACATTGCTTGCGCCATAATCCTTTGGCAGAAATCATTCTTTTATTTTTTTATTATGATTTATGAGAATGCTCATAAGCAAGTTGCACTTTTCAGACGTAGTTTTATCATTTGTGCTTTTGTTCTGTAATTAAGGCAGTAAAATAGGAAATTCTTATCATTAAGCGTCCAATTCATCGTGTTAGTCTAGTGCTTTAAGTAAGATTTTGTTTGCATCTTTTATCTTCAGGAGTCACTCAGGAGTTTCGTGTTGTGAAAGACAACAGAACTAAAAAGAAGACTGATGGTGAGACTTTACCAGGATCCTTTCACAATGGAGACTCCAGGGATGAACAGGCCGCTTCAAATGTTGGAGACAAAAGGTAGACCATGTCAGTTTCAGTCATGGCTCTCCCTAATTTTGTATTATTCTTTGGAGTAAACATTGGGTGGTATACACATATAGAAAATATTATATCAATGAAAAATGATCATATCAGGAGCACTTTGATTGGACTAGTGGTAGATAAACTTATTATTCAATCGGTTGGCTTGGCTTAATAGATCATCGATCTGTGCTTTCTTTTTTATTTGGATTTGAGTGCATGATGTTGCTGTTGTTTTACATGATTTTGTTTCTTTGCAAGACTACAAAGTAGACGCACAACCCACTCTCTAGTGTGTTCCCCTAAACACGCTAGGAAAATATTGCAGGTTCCGTCAGCTTTACTTTAGGGCTAGCATGCCCCATTTAGCATTCATGCCTGCGTGTACTTCGGATAAATACAGCATCCGCGCTAAGCCTAGGGTTGAACCTGGGTAGGCGGGAACAAACAATCTTTACTCTGACCACATAGACCACATGCACAGCTGTGCTTTACATTTACGAATGGTCTATAGCACAATTGGCTTGTCTGCCTTACAGTTTTGATACCTGCTTTCTATGTAAACTGAATTTGCTGCACCATTTTTACCAGTCTCACATGTGTTCATATATGTCCTTGACCTGTTTCTCTGAAGCTCAACTGAAAAGCCAGCCGCACAACAACACTTGATTACTCAAAAGTCTGATGAACATGGAACAGTTGAAGCTGACAACGGAAGGAAAATTGCTGCTCAGGCCCATGGTAAAGAAGTCAAGCTATCTAGTGACCAGGGGCAGGTACAATATGAAAGGATGGGAACACCATTGGTTAGTTCACATTCAGTTCTGGAAAAGGGCAACCAAAACAAAGTGCTAACTGCACCATCAGGAATAAATAATTTTACTGGTGAACTGTGCTGTTCTCCATCAGATCCAATCCATGTACCCCCTCCCGGTTCTAAACCTGTTGGAACATTTGGAGCCATAAAGCGTGAAGTTGGAGTAGCTGGTGCTAGGCAACGGCCTTCTGAAACTGCAGCCACGAACGAATCTACTTCAAACAGCTTAGTAAAGGTGACAACGGCAATGAAGAATAATGCTTCAAATGAACAACAATCTAGATTATCTGGTTTCTCATCGAAACCCCCCCATCCATTTCCAACAAGTCAATACCATTCAAAGCCAAGCACCTATGTTGGTCATTCAAAAGGTTAGCATGTGATGATAACTTAATATATGTAGATACGTTGCTGAACAAGTATCTTGATTATGGTTGCTATGTCTATCTTTTTGTTCCACATACATTCATACTTCTTTTCTCCTTACGTATCCAGGCGATCAAATTTTAACAATTGCAGCAGCATCTAGTAGGATGTTTTGCTAAACAAAATATGCTAATCAGAATCACTGTAAAATAGTGTGACAACTTATCAGTGTGCAGTTTCTTTATCTATACATCGTTGTTTGAAACTGCATGGAAAATAGATGCTGCCAGTTTCACAATGAAGAGAATCGTACTGCAGATTCTTTGAGCTTCCACCAACTTTTAGACCAGAAAACATGTTAAACTGCTTTCACCATTAAACCTTACAAGCATTCTTACATGTAGTGTTCAAATATGGGTCACTTCTTAGGGGGGGTAATTGCATCTTCGATAGAGATGTTCTGTTGTTTTGATGCTATATGATAAGCGAAAAATAAATACTGCTCATTTCTATGCAGGTAACCCACATTTGGAATGGAAGCCCAAATCAATCAGCCCAGCTAACGCAGCACGCTCCAGTGCCACATCATCTGTTGATGGCAATCAGGTGGCCGTGGCTGGTTCATCTAAGAAGCTTTCACAGGCTAATGTTTCTGAAGATGAGCGTGTCATCATACCTGAGCACCTCAGGGTAACAGACCCTGAAAAAACACATCTTATCTTTGGTACTTTCGAATCGAATGCTGAGTCGAAGGCTTCAACAGACTCTGAAAGAACACATCTTATCTTTGGTACTTTCGAATCTAATGCTGGGTCGAAGGCTTCTACATCAGCCCCTGATGCCACAAGTAAAGAAGTATTGAATGTGCATTCTTCTACAAGGTGATTCTACTGCATGTACAGCTGTTCTTGATCCTACCATTTTCTTTCGCAAGCAGGAATTGTCACAGCTCCAAATTTTCATAATGTCCATCCTGAAGAGTTTGTGCTTCCCATTGCGAGATAATCCTTGTGTAGTCAACTTATAAGGTGTGCTTGTTTGTTTCTTGCAGTTTGACATCATTAAATCATCTCAGATTAACTGATGATGTGCGTGCCAGTGACCAGACAAATCTTGTTGGCTCTGGTGCCACACTTCCACAATCAGATTCTATTCTTCCAAGCTCTGAGCAAAAGCAGTCATCCACTGCTGACATGGAGGTCCTGAGTCCTGGTGTTATTGGCGAGCACAGGACAATTGAAACGATTTCAAGCAAGATTGCACATTCTTTGCCTCAACCCCAACATCAGGACAATTCAGATCCGCAGAACTTCAAGGTGACTAAGAAAATGTAGAACTGATGGCATTCTTCACATTTTACCTGTGTTTAAACTGGCATTTAATTATTTAATCCCCTGATGGCCAGGTATATGAACCAAATTCTGTGTATGAGATGCCATTTATCACTAAATCTGTTGATGGTGAAACAGTCCAAACTAGATCATATCCATCTGAGGTAATACCAATGTGCTACCATCAAGTTATATTATTCGGCACCTGTCCTATTTTTTATTCAGAAATGCCATTTTTTAGGGATTTTCAGAAATGCCAACTTACCAAATAGCCTGTTTACAAATGGTTGTCTGAATTTCTATCGAGTTCTTTGTCTACTTCAGCTGTTCTTTTGTTTTATTTGAGATACATTTTTTCCATGCTCACCTAATCAGCTTGTTCGTTGGTTGGCTTACTATTGACCAACTAGTTATGAATAGGTCTTTGAGAACCTTACTTTAATTCTGGTCTTGTATTAAAACTTGGGGAGACCTGCATGTCCTGTGGCCTACGAACACAGATTTCACTACTGCAAGTATTGTTTCATCTTTGTTTCCCTTACTTTAGTCCTAATAAAATCATGATGCTGGGCCATCCAGGTTTTCTTGTTAGTGCTTCTCTTCTGTCCTGGCACAATGTTTTAGTATCCAGGTTACATGGAAATTATTTGAAACTCCATTGACGGATCATGAGCTTACATCCTTCAAATGTCAATCAGGTATCTGTATCTTCAGCAACTGAACAACCAGTTCCCCATATGTACCAACAGGTTCAAGTACCACAGTATCCAAACTTTTTGTCATATCGGCATGTTTTCTCTCCATATTATGCCCCTCCAGTTGCTGTCCCAAACTACTCGAGCAATCCTGCATTTTCTCAGTTGCCACATAACAGTAGCTACTTGGTAATGCCAAACGCAGCCTCTCATGAAATTGGCAGCATGAAATATGGACCTCCTCATCAGTACAAGCCAATATTCCCTGGCAGCCCTGCTGGATATGTAGCTACGCAAATCAGAATGGCTACCCTGTCAGTAACGGTATCATTGGCAGCACAGGTACTGCTGAGGATGTCAGTATGAGTAAATACAAGGACAACAATATCTACGGAGCCAAGGTAGCTATAATTCGTTTGAGCTTCTGACTATGCTTCCTGGTTACAGTATTATTTTGGTTCCGTTTGTGCTTTAAACATGAATGATAGGTGTTGGCTGTTTGACAGGCTGAAACAGTGGACGTGTGGATTCAGGCTCATAGGGAAATTCCTAACATGCAACCAACACCATTCTACAACATGATGGGACAACCGATGTCACCACATACAGCATACTTGCCAGCACACAATGGCCATCCTCCTTTCAGCCCAGCTCCACATCCTGCTCATTTGCAGTACCCGGGAATGCCACATCCATTGCAGCCGACGTCAATGACCATGTTACAGAACCCACAGTCCATGGTACATCATCAAGGTGGAAATATTGGCATCGATATGACAGCCATGGCTCCTGGATCTCAGGTTGGAGCATTTCCTGGGGTTGGTGCATTTCCTGGAGCTCAGGTTGGTGCATTTCAGCAAAACCAACTCGGCCATGTCGGCTGGGCTCCTCCGAACTACTGAAGATATTGGTTGATGTCACTTCCCTCGTGCCAAGTGAAGTGGTCCATATTAAGAAGAAAAAACTGATTGAAGAACTATGCTATAACGCAAGATACTCATGATGAATGCCAGTATTTTTTGGCTTGGATGATAAAAGGGGAAACATTTAGTTTCAGTCCATGGTTCACGATGTATCCTGTACTGAAACATCAATTTTGGTTTCATATCTCCTTCATGTTTCAGTTTTTGTTCAGAAGCCAAAAGGTTCTGTTTGGCATGTAGTTGCGTTGATGTTCCCAAGTAAGTACTTCTTTGCTGCGGAGATTTTGTTGAGTGCGCGTGTGCTTTTGGTAAAATCAAAGCTTATGCGATCATATAGTATCTTCTCGCCGTCTGCGTGGCGTATCTTCTCAGCGCTCTTTGAAACATAGCTAGAGGAACAAGCGAATTTTCAGCCTTCGTCACGGCAAATGATCATTCGCGTCAGTGAGGACATGCAGGAGATTCGGGCTTCGTGAACCAACCAGGATTTTCTATTAGCGTGAGCTGTTTTATTTTTCTCTACTGCCTTTGGCCTGTTTTCTCTTTTGTAATAATATACGCTTTCCTGCTAAAATTCAAAAACAATTTCCTCCGATGAATTGTTGGCTCCCTTCAAATTTCCTTTCCTCTAGCGAGGAATTGTTAGGAGCCTCTTTGATTCGTAGGATAGGAAAAATATAGAACCGAAATATCATTCCCACTTCAATGCTACATGATTTTCTATGCACCAAAGTTTGTTTGATTTCGTCAAAAGAATTGTGAAAAGAGGGGTGAATGCTACATTTTCTATGGGAAATAGTACAAATGGTTTATTAGAAAAAAATCCTACAGGATCCAATCCTATCAAACTGATCAATATAGAATTTTTTTCTATGAGATCCAATCCTCCAAAATTTCTACTCCTTCCAATCCATAATAAGTGTCACTGATTTACATTTATTATGGATCGGAGGGAGTATGCAATTCATTTGAATCAAAATAGCCTAAGTTACCAATTCGCACATAACACCATTTCTGCACGAACTCACCCTTAGGTTTGACTGGCAATGTAATCCATCTTTGTAATGTATATTTTAAAACCTTTTTATTGCGTGATTTTTTACACCTTCAAATCTCTGAAATGATGTTGGACCATATTCATACCAGTGAGATCAGTGGCACTATGATAACAAGGTTACAATTCTCATGTTTAAGTGTTTAACTAACCTTATAAACATATACTGTTCCAATGAATAAGCCTTATAAATTTAGTCAAGAAAACATAGAAGAAAATATAAACAACTACGATATTGAATATATATTATGAAAATAAATTTTATGATGAATCTATTGGTATTGACTTGATATCATAAATGTTCATATTTTTATCTACAATATTGGTCAAATTTAGATGTTGACTTTTCACGAATATACGCCTTGTTCTAATTGGAATGGAATGAGCACATGTTTTTTCTGAAAAATAGAAAGCTTGTCGTCAGGCGACCGATCTGAGGAAAGATTCCACATGAAAGGCCACAAAAGATTTACAGACACAAAGGCAGTGTCTGTCCTTCATAGCGTATAAACTTGTTGCGGAAAAAACCTTCACCTTCTATTCATTCGTCATTTCCTCCTAGGTCACTTACAAACACAACTGAACCCAGCTTAGCAATAGCCTCGTGTAAAGCCATATATCTCGTACAATGGACTCACGGGAAGGAGATCACCTAGCAATCACACATCACCGAAGCTACCACCACGAGAAAACAGAAACCAAATATTTACAAAAGACAAGCATGCAGAGTAGGTTGATGCTGTCCAAGATACCAACTGCTAAGTCAGTTAAGCCAACCTCGCCCGGATTTCAGATCTTCACCTCTCGCACGTCGTTTTGCCCAAACGGGGTGCCGCAACCTGGGCATTTCCGGTGGCGGAGCTCAAGGTTCCTCTGGATACATGGTGAGCAGAATAGGTGGAAGCATTTGGTGATCACGACCTGACAACAACCAACAAGTGCGGGACAGAACGCTAATCAGCGGTAGGAGGTAATAAAATGGTGACATGGGTATAAGAATAAATCAGTGGTAGATCTCAACAAATAATTTTGAGTCGCACACAAGTCCGCATCATTCAATAAGCTGTGCCATTCAATGGTTTACCTCTTTTGGTCGGTCAAAGCACACACCACACTTGAGAATAGCCTTGCAATCTTTAATCTCGTCCTGAAGTTTCTGAATAGTAGCTTCTTCATTTTCAGAAGTCAGCTCCATGACTTCATTTTTCACCTCTTCGTATTCTTCCTCAAGCTTCCTCTTCTCGCTTCTGAAATAGCAGCAAAGAATGTAACGACTAACGAACCCTGGTGACAGCATAGCAAGACAAACTTGGAACCAAAAAGTAACACTAACCTCTCACGCTCTAGCTCCATTCTTAGCTCAGCAATCTTTTTCTGATTTAACTCGTATTCTTTTTCAGATGATCCAACAGTGGATCTAAGCCACTTGAGCTCCCTCTCCGTGTCAGACACCTCCATCAGAGTCCTTTCAATGTTGATCACATGATGCCTGTTCTCCGAAGAAGTTTTTACAGCTTGTGCAACATATGCCTTCATCTGCGATAATTATTTAAACAAGAAACTTCAAACCCAGCTAAGCGGTAAACAGAAAGACACACAGACGTGATTTTCAAATACTGTTGTTAGACAGCAAATCTATACCATTAAGTAATACTCCAACATAGGACATAACTTAGAGGTTACCTGCTCCTCAGCACGGGCGATTTTTTGTTTAGATGACTCCAGCGAACTATTAACTTGATGGAGTTGCTTCTGTAACAAATGCTTTTCAGAGAGAAGGGAAGCAGAGGCCTGCTTTGTCTTCACACTATCTGATACTAGCTGTTAAATAGGAATCAAGTTACTACTGGGTTCTTCTGATAATGCAACAGAGTATATATATGATGTGGTCAAACTGATGGTAAATAAGGCGATGCGCTCCACTACTCCAGATGGGGCAGGGAAAAGAGATATACACCAGGCCACCTAGCCCAACAGCCTCAGTTGTCACACATGCTTGTGGAGTATGCAACATGTTCCTTTTTGTGTGCCATATCTAAGGCAGTGCTGTGCAACCAGCAAAGAGCGGCCACCGGCGCAGCAGCAGCAGCAAGTATTCTCTATCAGCCCAGAAAGCCGGCAGCGAAGTGTTTGCATCAAAACAAATATGCTACGCACCTTTATGTTAAAATCATCTCTATCAGCGACCTGTTGATGAAGATGCTGGTTTTGTGTCTGCATGTCTTCGTATGCTTGACCAATTGTCTGCAGTGATATGCTTTCTCAAATTCGTGGACACAGATACAACAGAAAGCTGCTGATAAGGAAACTAAAAATGAGCTAACCTCAATTTCAGAGATATAAGCATCTCCTTCAGCTTCTTTAATTTTTATTGCCTCATTGAGTTCCAGAACATCTCTAGCAAAAAAGATAATTTAAAGTATGAAACTGCAGAGTGGATACAGAATACCAAGTCCTCATTGAACAATATAATATCCACTGATTCACAAACATAACATATACAGCTGGTTGTCACACAAAAGTTGCAGAAGGAAAATAATAGAGCTCATCTAAACTACTGATCACAAGAACCGGATAATACTCGATAGCGAGATGAAGATTATTGAGATATATCGCATTAGACTTAACAGGTTAGCAGATAATTCAAGTATTAATAACAGCTGCAGGAGTTAAACTGGAACCCGGCCAGTTCTGGTTTTCACCTGGGCGGGTTTCCAGCTGCAAAAACCAATCCAGTTTGCTTAGGCATTTGAATCTGAGTTTATTTCAGAATTCAGTAAATGGAAGTTGGGAGAAGTTGTGATAAATACGGAAATTTTAGGGAGTGTATTGGCTATTGAGTGGCAAAATGAGCGCTTTCGGAACCTATAAAGGACTATGTTAACCAATACCAAATAATGTATTTAACACACTAAACATATTTGGCATTATTAATAGCAGGGGCAGGGATGAAACAACGGCAATAACTACACCTCATCCCCTCAATGGGTAACTATTTTGAACAGCAAACCCAGTAAACTGGACAACTATTTCAAGCAGTCAGGGTGAGAAGAAACATTCACCAATTGCTTCTAGCAGTGGTACACACATCGAATTGTCTCCAAGAGCAGATAACTAACCTTTCAGATGCATCTACCTCGATCCTTAACTCTTCTAGTTCTGCTTCAGCAATTGAAAGCCTTCGCTGGCATGCAGTTTCAGTTTCATTTGCTGCTTTTACACGAAGCTCAAGACTATGCTCCTCTAGACTAGTTCTCAAATATTCAACCTGCTTCTGAGCTCGTTTTTCTGATTCCTTGATCTCCGTGATTGTCCTAGATGCACAGTAGTGTAAAATAAGAATCAAACAGATGAAGCAAAATATATATACATGCCAAATAGATGAAAGCTGTGAATGAAAGGGGAAATTAATAAGCAGTGTATTTTTCCTTATCGTTTTGAACATTTATTTTCCACCGACTTAAAACTATATTTTTCTCACATAACAAGCATGTCAGCTAGTGTTAGCGCATCCAAATCAACATCCTCATCACGTGTTGTAACAACTTGATAGATGTGACCTGAGCATGAACTTTGTAACAGTCCATATAGCTGAAGTCATTAGCTCGACAAGCATCACCATGTCAAGGACTTCAAGTTCAATTGTCGCGCGGATTGGACTGTAAATGGCCATGACATGGCATAAAAAGGTGAATGTTCTCATTTGTGTGTGTCCATCTTATAGTCTCAACGATGGTAGGCTACCTCATGCTTTTGATTGTATACCTTCATAGGTTTGAGGATTCAAAGGCTATGGACGAGGAAGGACTTAAGACATGTCCAAGTATAAAGAGGGGCTCCAAGTCACGTACAACTTCCATGCAAAGTCTAGCGCCGAAGACATGTCCGAATCCAGGAGCCCAAGTCAGACCGTTCGACATCAAGTCGGACATATACTGAAGACATGAGGAACAGAAGTGGATCTCAAACCGTCCAACCCCCTCTTACCTCAGTCATCCCACAGCGTTCCTTCCTCAGGTTTCGACGAACAGAGAGGGATGTCACCCCGTCCGGCTTACTGCCTGCGTGCAGTCTAAGTGAGGCCCACGGGCGTGTAAGTGACTTGGCCAATCTAAACCTAGGGTCAAGGGGCTGGACTATACCCTTTTCCGACCTCCTTATAGGGTTAGGCTTGATATGACGAAAGGATAGAGATCTTTGCTCCTCCAGCCTCCAAGGCCTCCCCTTGTGTACATGAAATCCAAAACCTCCGCTTGAGGAGAAGATCCCTGCCTTGTTCCTTTGCCTTGGATTTGTTAGGCTAATTATCCTCCAATTCATGAAAATCGGAAGCCCTGCCCTATCAGTTAGCCACGCAACTGAAACTAAAATTAAGAATTGGAGTAAAGATGGACTTCCTTTGCTAAAAAAGAGGCACATAGCATGATATGCATGTTCAGAAAAATAATGCATAAATCATAAGCTTTAAATAATCATAAAGGGGTTATGTATCAACTTTGTTCTCTTGTTCCCAAGGTGTGGTAAACAGTAAATCCCGACTAAGCAGATTTTTTTCCAACAGCGAATTTCAAAAACCAGATGGAGAGGTCATACTGTGCAATTATTGATAATTTAAGAGAAGCATAAGTCATACTCATAAAAAATCAACATAACTGATAATGATAAAAATCAAGTCATACCTCGACTCAGAACATTCTTTCCCATACATATCCACAATAAATTCCAATTTCTGCTTTTCATTTTCCAACGTCTCAATCTGTTGAAATTTCATTGAGAAAACATGAATTACAAATCTGTAACCTCTGTTAGTTCTTCATTACCATATGTTGTTTGCCAATAACTCTTGCTCAAATTGTTTATGTTCCCTCAGCGGTAACTTAACTTTAATTTTTTTAGCAGAGAAAATGGCAACCTATATGTAACACTGCAAACATCATTCCATCCTCAGGACAGACCCAGTGCAATAGAGTCTCCCACACAAGGTGGGGTCTGGGGAGGAATTATAGGAACCCAGGACCCAGGACCTCTTGGCACAAGTGGAGAGGACCTCACCACTGCACCAAGGCCAGCCCTCCATTCCATCCTCAATTTCTAAATATAAATATAAAGATATGTTCATAGTCTCTGTGACTAGCAAAATTTACAGTTCAAGGCCTGATTTTACTCTGCATAACTGACCAAATATGGCAGTGTGGGCCCTTGTATAATAACATTAATTTCAGGTAGTTAGTTGAAGGCTGGATATATTTAATGGTAGACTAAGCAATAACTGTTAATCAAGATCATCACGAAACTACTAGAGCTACTCAATCAAGTTCTGTAACCTTACAATGCAGGATATCCACACTATCTGTTGTGCGCTAAACTTAGCCAGGTACGAGCATCGAAGAACATGGTAGTGAAGGCATGGCTCTAAGTAGTGAGGATATTGGGTAGGACGGCCATGTAACCAACGATGAGGCATACAAGGGAGGGACCGGGGATTAGATCTTTACTACTTTATTACTACCATTGCTCGATTGACGAATATAGGGTACATGCTGACTCTTTTTATATACGTGCCTTCCCTGGCCCCTAACATACTATTATTGACAGATCTAACCGTATTTGATCATATCTCACCTTAAAGTAACTAATCTTATCTTTCCTTATCTTTAATTGGCTTAAGGCCCAAGCTACTTGCTCTCCAGTTACTCCTTTATTCAGCTATGGTGTGGGTCTACACTAATGACAAATCAGATACAATTGCTCGCGTAGTAACTTGATAATAGTTACGTACACGCTGAGCTGAGAGAATACTGGTGGAGGGAAAAGGAAAAACTTTCACAGAGAAGCAAATATGTCTCAGGCTGTCAGCACAACTAGAAGACAAGGAGAGATATTCATTATACTATACCAATGCTTTGAGGGACTTGATCTCAGTGAGTTGCGTGTTGTATCTATCATATATCTCCTTCTGTTCATTGATCTGAAAATTGGAGATAATTTCATTAGATGTTTTTGTACTAGAGGTTTGGTTAGCTATTCATAATTTATCCAGAAGAGGATGGTAGATTATATAGGTTTGTTCAGAAGATAAACTCTACTCAAATAGTTAGTGAATAATATGTTTGTAGGTGTAACAATAAATCTATGAACATGTAGCTGTGCAAGTATGCATAACGGCATCAAAGTATACATGTCTTCTCAACATATATTTTGCTATGGCATGAACTGAGGCAACCAGATTCCACGTAAGTACATGTTCAGTGTTCGATGCAAGATACCTAGAGTATTAATGTTATTCCTGTTTCTGAAAATGATCACCAATCTTTAACAAATCAGCTGAAATCAAAGCACAGTGAGTAAATGTGAACATGAAACAAATGGAAAAAACATAAACGATTTCTTTTTCATTACAGTGCGTGGGAATCTTACTGCCAACATGTTAAGTTTTACAGCCGCATTCATAGCATGACTATGAAAATTTCAGTACACTGAGACAGATGCAGATTGATTGCCAGTTTAAAAACATAAATTAAGATGGTTCCAGATCAATGACAGACCTTCTTAGCTAACAAGGTTCTTAAAGATTCAGCTTCTTCACGTAATGCGAGTGCTTCAGAAGCCGCATCCTTTGATCTATTCAACTGATTCTCCATCATTTCCATCTCTTTGGAGAGAGCTGCAGCCATGACATGAATCTCATCCTTGAAGTCTTTTTTACCTAGACAGAGGAATTAAGAATAAAGTATATTACGCTCTGAAGGAAGAGGTGAACAACAGATCCTGATTTAGCAAGCTGCAAAGTCAGACCCAATTACCTGAATCTTGCAAGGATTCCTCAACCTTGATCTCGAGATCATTCTTCTCAGCCATGAATTTCAGAATCTGATGTTCCAGTTCTTCAATTTTGGCCTCATAAGTGGTAATGGATTGTTTAACATTGTCGACGGATTCTGCTTTTGCACACATTTCTTTCTCCCGTTGCAAAAACTGGTTCTTGTCATTCTAAAATCAAAGAAAGTAAAAGCTGATCAAGAAAAAAATACCATAGGAAAACAGCACAACAGAGGAAAAGCATGGTACCTGTAATACTTCAACCAAACCCCTGTATCGTTCTATCTCAGCATTCAGATGATGCAACTGATCGCTTAGAATTGTATATGGTTTTGATGTGAAAATATAGTTCTCGTCTTTTAGTTGACCCTGCAGATATAGCAGCACCAGGATGCAAATTAAAGGAATACGAAAATCAGGATCCAACTCGAATCTGCAACATATCTGTCAACACCCTCCATTACAAAAGAAGGTTCCAACCTGAAGATCTTCTAACTGCCTAGATAGTATTAGATTATCCTCTTGAGTCTCATGGAGTTCAAACAGGCGGTTTGCTGCAAGAGTCTGGCCTCCATTGGACAAATTAGCAGCTATAAGATAAAGGCTGAGCAGATAAGCCATATAAAGAGCATACATATGAAGAACGATGGAATTTGGTTTAATTAGTAAGCACCTTAGCCTCGTCAACAGCATCTTTGAGATCTCCCCAGCCCATGCTTTTGTCTGAAGATTTATCAGTTGAAAGAGCACCATTCACACCATTTGAACCAGATACGTTCATTAGCGAACCTCCATGCCTCTGCAACTGTTGAATAACCAACTTCCGTCGACTTTCCTCGAGCTCTGCCATGGTTTCCTCTAGCTCACCTGCAGTACAACATATACACAATTTACACATGCATAAGGATTGCTTTGATCTAGAACCAAAAGTTTGACCAAGTTTTCATAGCTCAATACTTGGTATTATTTATGTTTTCGATTTGGCAAGGATCCGTTAACATATACTGATTCATTTTTCTAGTTTTATTGGCAGAACGTTTAGCGCAAATAGAATTATTTCCATAAGAAATATGCAGAGTATGATGGAAGGTCAGTCTTGCATGCAAGACCAGGGTAATGTAAAAAGGGGTAGCTTTTAGTTATCCAGCTGACAGAAAGGAACATCATGTTTAGTTAAGACAAATGCATTCATGTATATTACATGTACATGAGAAGGAAAAATACAGTAACTGTTAATGCTCAGAAATGCACACAAGACAGAACAATAACCTGAAAGATGCTTCGTTTCCTGTAATTCTTCGGGGTAGTTGCTTTTGAAAGCCTCTATCTCATCCAGATACCTCTTGTGCTTCTCATTGACAATAGAAATAGCTTGACGGACATTGCCAACCACCTCTTTCAAGTGATTATTATGGTTTTGAAGGGCAACAATAACTTCTAAATCCAATAAATACAGTTCAAGAGATGAGTAATCAGCAAATATTAAGAGTGTAATGCAAAGAAAAATGGAAGGAAGGCACATTTTGTCTTTACCTTCATTTGACTTTTCTCCATTTAAAGCTAATGACAATGATTCACTTCTAGCCTGTTGTGTAGCAATAGCCTCTTGGAGGGACCTCATCAGAGCAACAGTTGCCGAATGGCGCAAAGCAAGAGCTTCTTTAACGAAATTCAACAGGCTACTGTCGTCATTATTTCTAGAATTGTTTGACTTCAAGAGCATGAAGAGAAATATCTCCTCAGAAGGACACGACTCAGCTGAATCAGAGCAACAAACAACAACATACAATCAGCTAAGGAAACGTCGCTAGTCGAAGAGAAAAGCAATTATCATAAAGCAAGATTAACAATAAAGAACTTAGGTAGCAACCTTCTGATAGATCTTCATGGTCAAGCGCTTGTAAATTGTCCAAATCCCCACCAACCCGAACTCCAAGCAGGACTAAATCATCAATCAGCTATAATTAACATTAATTAATAAGAAACATGGCAATCCAGAAAAGAACCATGAAACAGGGTTTACAAGAGACTCAGAGGAAAGAACCTGATTCCAAATCTTATTTAGAGAAATCAAAGTATTGTCGTAAGAACATTGGTCATTCTTCAACTCCTTGAACTTGGTTTCCAATACAAGCATTTCAGACTTCTGTGCCTCCAACTGTTGCACCAGCCTCTGGTTCTCATATTGAAGAGATGCGGCATCCATCTTAAAAAAATAAGATGAATACAGAAAGTCAAGTCCTACAACAGCAAATAAATAAACTATAGCAGGACACCAAAAAGGAGCGGGTGTTCGCAAATAGATCGATATCCACTGACCAAACTTCAAGATTACTTGAGCAATCTTATAACAGCAAGCATTAAGTCGGTCCGGTGGTTTGCTAAATTTAATAACCAGATTATAACTCAGATCCGACTTCTACATCTACTAACGAACTTCAAAACCAGAACATGTCAAAGTTAGCAACTGCTGATTCAAAGTTCACCATTTTTTGACTGGGAACAGCAGGCAGCCCCCTACAGGTCAAAGTTAACTAGGCAAAGGAAAAAATGAGACATTTACCCTAATCATAATATGGTTGTAACTTTTGCTATGCATACTATATAGGCTGCCAGAACCCGTTCCTATCCTGTACAGGCGTGCCGGTCGTAGGGTCAATCGAGAAAAGGCGATGAGAAAAAAATGGAAAGAGAACGGGACGGGGGCAGCACGTTCCTCGCCGGCGGCTGGACGGAATCGCCGAGCTCGTTCCGCTCTCACTGGGGAGGGGCGAGCGTGAGTCTGGGGCGACAGCGGGAGGGGCGAAGCGTCGAGCTAGAGACAGGTAGGGGGGGCAGGTGGCGAGGAGAGCGGCCTCCTGTGACCGGTAGCCGACGGCGGCTTCGCCGGAGGTGTAATAATGGAGGACAGGGCTAGGGAGGAGCTGCAGCTCATATGCTAGGGTGTGGAGATCGGTTGGAAGTACAAACAAAATCTCACCGCCGCTGCAGATGTAGGGTTTAAAACCAAGAGCAGCTGCGAGCTTAATTGAAGGGGAAAACCGGATACATAGCACTCCTGTCGGATTGGGGTCGGATTTCCAGCCACCGGCGGCGAGATACGCCTCTTGTCGTGGTGGATTCGGAGGTGTGGTCGGCGTCGTCTATTTTCTTTAGCAGGATGGAGAGGGAGCAGAGGAGACGCGACGGATGGAAGAAGATGAAGTTTTTATGTGGTAGTGGGCCGCTTTGAAGATTCCAAACATTTCTATGATAATGGGCCGATCCGAAGTGGGTCCTATTGTGCCCAACGAACCAATTCGGGGCTTCGGGCCCTTGGACGTGGACTGAGCTTCAATGACTTAGATCAATGTTCTATTGAAGCTCAAAGTCGAGCCAAGACTTTGGAGAATTTTTTAAAAAATAATATTTTTAAAAGTAATTTGATAAGTAGCACACTTTTCAGTAAATTCGAAAAGTAGCGCGCCATCGTCATGACTAATGCTGAAAGTGGCAGTTTCGCCATCCGTAAGGACAAAATTCTCCTTTCATCAGCACCGGTGACAAAACAGCCTGTTTCCAAATACGGAAGTGCTCACACATGATCTTTCTTAAAGTGAAAGTCCCTCAACCGTGTCATAATTTGAGATAAAACATATATGAAATATGTGTGTGTTGATGAGTAGGTTTCATTCATGTGATTGGATTCGAGTTTCGTCGACTCTAACTTCTTAATTTTCGATCGAAATTCACAAAAAAATCGATGAATTTTGTTTCGACAGATAAATACGCATTTTCTGTAACATCTAAAGGAAAACACACATACCAGAGAGAAAATATCAATATGTTAGTCAAAACAAAAAAGTACAACGTGAAAGTTGTGGGGAAGGGTGGGATACATCTTCTCGTGAAAGTAAATTTCAAACGGTCGGCTAAGTGCGATGGATTTGACAAAATTCGTCAAAAAAAATGTGAACTTCAATCTAGAATTAAGAAGTTAGAATAAACGAAACTCGAAACCAATCACGGGAATGTAACCTACTCGTCGAGGCGCATATCATATATATTTTATCTTGAGTTATGACACGTTTGAGAGACTTTTGTTTTAATCGAAGAAAAGGATCATGCAGCCTAGCCTCAGCACACTTTCGGCATTACCCGTGACGACAGCGCGCTACTTTTTAAATTGACTAAAAATGTGTGCTACTTATCAAATAAGTTTTCTAAAAAATATTATTTTAAAATATTCCCTGACTTTGGAGGCATCTCAAGCCTTCAAAGCAAATCCAACGGACACAGTTAGATGCATAGAACTCAGGTGGGATTGGGGTTGGATTTCCAGCCACCGGCGGCGAGATACGCCTCTTGTTGTGGTGGATTCGGAGGTGTGGCCGGCGTCGTCTATTTTCTTTAGCAGGATGGAGAGGGAGCAGAGGAGACGCGATGGACGGAAGAAGATGAAGTTTTATGTGGTCGTGGGCCGCTTTGAAGATTCCAAACATTTCTATGACAATGGGCTGATCCGAAGTGGGTCCTATTGTGCCCATTGAACCAATTCGGACTTATCATACAAATGTTTGGAATAATGTTTTGCGAAAAAACAAGACTTCTAAAATTAAATTACCAAGATTTTTTGAGAAAAACAAGATTTTAAAAGTAAATTACCAATAATTTTTTGTTTTGAAGATGTGCTCATTCCTTTGTTACGTACATACACATAATAGAAAACTAGGAGAATATAAGCAGTTGTACTGCTTAACGCGCTCGTCGCAACTACCAAGCACCCACCTACTTTGTCGTTGCCGGAGAAGCAGATCACCGGCAGTTGGTCTAAATAAACCGCTAGCCATGAGGCGTTAACGAACTGCGGTAGCCACAAACCCCGGAAGACTGGATCTAACCCGATAAACAACATCGGTCGGAAAAGCCTTCCGAACTTGGATCCGCAGCCACCGTCTCACGCGATAAGAGGATATGAAGGGTATTCAAATGGCAAACAATATCACCAAAAAAAGTTTACCAAGATTTAAGGGGAATTTGATTATTCGCCTTCCTTTAGGGACTTGACAATTTGCCCTCTGAGAACCTGCATGTGGTAGGATGGTTAGGAGTGTGGTCGTACCTCACCCACCAGAGTTCAAATCCCAGATTTGAGTGTGCGTGTGTGCGTTCATAGGGGTGAGTGTGTGCTGATGACGTGAAACACACGTGTTGAGAGACCCCAAGAGGAAGGTATGATGTAGTCAGCAGCAAGTTTTCCCTCAGAAAGAAACCAAGGTTATCGAACCAGTAGGAGCAGCAACTCTTCAGAAGGTTGTCAACGGCGCCAGAAAAATAGCTGTCACAGGGAGTCTGGACTGTTGACGTGGAATCTGCACACAACACAATCAAACTACTTTGCCCCAACGAAACAGTGAGGTTGTCAATCTCACTGGCTTGCTGAAAACAAAGGATTAAACGTATGGTGTGGAAAATGAGTATTAAATTGCAGAGAATGAAAAAGGAACAGTTTGCAGTTTGTGGTTGTTTAATCAGTGTAAAAGAATGGACCGGGGTCCACAGTTCACTAGTGGTGTCTCTCCATAAAAGATAACTAACATGTTGGGTGAACAAATTACAGCTGGGCAATTGACGAATAGTGAGCGCATGACAATGCATATACATGACATGTTGACTACTATGATATTTAATTGGGCATTACGACATAATACATAGACCGTTATCCAACAGCATCTATGACTAATAATCCACCGCCGGGTTGTCATCCGAGTCCCCCGTTGGTATTAAGTTGCAAGCAACGGATAATTGCATTAAGTAAAGTGCGTAATGTAAACAAACACATATGCCCGTGGACATAGCATCGTTAGGTTATCCCTAGTGGCAACAGCACATCCACAACCTTAGAACTTTCTGTCACTGTCCCAGGTTAAACGGAGACATGAACCCACTATCTAGCATAAATACTCTCTCTTGGAGTTACAAGCATCTACTTGGCCAAAGCATCTACGAGTAACGGAAAGCATGCAAGATCTTAAATAACATATAAGATAGATTGATAATCAACTTGACATAATATTCAATATTCATCGGATCCCAGCAAACACAACATGTAGCATTACAATAATATGATCTTGATCATGTAGGGCAGCTCACAAGATCTAAACATGATGGCACAAAGTGGAGAGACAACCATCTAGCTACTGCTATGGACCCGTAGTCCAAGGATGAACTACTCACGCATCACTCCGGAGGCAGGCATGGCGATGTAGAAGCCTCCGGTGACGATTCCCCTCTCCGGCAGGGTGCCGGGAAGAGGTTCTGAACCCTCCCGAGCTAGGGTTGACGACGGCGGCGTCTCTGGAACTTTTCGTGGATATTTGCTCAGGTACTTAGGGTTTTCGCGTCGGGGGGAATAAGTAGGCGAAAGGGCGGCGGCTGCGGACCCCCGAGGGGCCCACACCACCCTAGGGCGCGGCAGAGGGGGGCCCGCGCCCTAGGTGCGTGTGGCCTCCTGGTGGCCCTCCTCTGCTGCTCCTTCGCTCCGTCAGGTGTGTTCTGGAAAAATAGGACCCCGTGTAGTTTCGTCCAATTCCGAGAATATTTCCAGACTAGCTTTTCTGGAATACAAAAACAGCAGAAAACAGGAACTGGCACTTCGGCATCTTGTTAATAGGTTAGTCCCAAAAAATGTATAAAAGTGATATAAAGTAGATGCAAAACATGTAGCAATTGGTATAAAACAAGCATGGAACATCAAAAATTATAGATACGTTTGAGACGTATCAGCATCCCCAAGCTTAGTTCCTACTCGTCCTCGAGTAGGTAAACGATAAAAACAAAATAATTTTTGAGGTGACATGCTACTATCATAATCTTGATCATATAATATTGCAAGGCACATGTAAATGAATGAAGTGATCCAAGTCAATGGTCTATAATTTGCTACCAAATAGATAATGAGTAAACAATGAATCACACAAGCTAAACGTTTTCATGAATAGTACTTTCGAGACAAGCATCAAACAGTTTTGCATAAGTGTTAACTCATAAAGCAATAGTTTCTAATAAAAGGTATTTAATCAACACAAAGGAAGAATTTAGTTTCAGCATTTGCTTCAACTTTCAACATATTTATCTCATGGATATTGTCAACACAAAGTAGTATAACAAGTCCAATACATTGCATATAACGCATGTTGTAACAAAGTTGACACTAGTGTTTGCTTGTGGAAGACAGAAAGAATAGGAAAACTGACTCAACATAAAAGTAAAAGAAAGGCCCTTCGCAGAGGGAAGCAGGGATTAAATCATGTGCTAGAGCTTTTAGGTTTTTGAAAGCATATAGAGATTGCATAAAATATTTGATACTCCTCCCAACCTTGCTAACACAAGCCATGGCTAACCGAATCCTCGGGTGCCTTCCATCAATCACATACCATGGAGGAGTATCTATTTTTGAGAGGTGTTTGTTAATTGTCAACGAATGGTAGCGGGTGAGAACAGTATTCTACCTGTCGAACGGACTTTTAAGAGCGGCTCCCATGAAGGACGTTATTTCTACCAGCAAGGCAGATCATCCCTCTTTCTCTTTGGTTTACACACATTCAGGTATTTCACTGTTTGTCATTGCTTACTGATGAATCAGGGCAAAAGTGTGAAGAGAATTAATTGGTTAAAGTTGTAATTAATTGGGACTGGGCACCCCGTTGCCAGCTCTTTTTGCAAGTTATTGGATAAGCGGATGTATATGCCACTAGTCCAGGTGTAAAAGTCCACTCGACAAATAGAATAAAGAATAACCACACTAATTCCTCATGAGCTAGTAAACATTGACACAAAAAGGGAATAATAACATTTTGAATAATTTAAAGGTAGCACATGAAAAATTTACTTGGAGTGGCAAGGAAATACCACATATAGGTAGTTATGGTGGACACAAATGGCATGGATTTTGGCTCAAGGATTTGGATGCACGAGAAGCATTCCCTCTCAGTACAGAGTTTAGGCTAGCAAGGTTATGTAAGCAAACAAGAATATCAACCCGTACACCAAGTTTTATATGACAAACATATTGCAAACGTTATAAGACTTCATACCGTCTTCCTTGTTAACCAAACCCTGTTATTAGAAAATATCTAGACCTTAGAGTACCACCGATGCAAACCAAATTTTCAACAAGCTTTACGGTAGTTCTTCACTAATAGGCTTAACTCATGTGATGCACAATTTAATCATGATCTACTTGTTAACTCAAAACAATTGACAAGCATCAAGTTATCCATTTTAGTGATCTACAAGATTAAGCAAGTTTTTCCTTATACCAATTACCACATGCAACATTTTCTGAACCAACCAAACACCAATCAATTTATTTCATCAACTCTCCAAACAAATATAAGT
This sequence comes from Poa pratensis, assembly GCA_947311845.1. Taxonomy (NCBI): domain Eukaryota; kingdom Viridiplantae; phylum Streptophyta; class Magnoliopsida; order Poales; family Poaceae; genus Poa; species Poa pratensis. Next base: position 44,513,702 of record CAMZMU010000073.1, read on the forward strand.
GAAGCAAGAGAGTACTTTCTACAAAAGAAAGCTAATAGCTCTGACAAGAGATACATGAAAACAAGAGCTAAAAGCTGAACAGCGCTAGATATGAATACTCAACAAATATAAGTGAAGAATAGGAGTATTCTCATGAAAAAGCGGAGCGTGTCTCTCTCCCAATCAAGAATGCTAGGGTCCAGTCAAGCTTTATTGAAAATAAAAGTGCAATACTGAAAATAAAAGCACACAGACGCTCCAAGAAAAGCACATATGATGTGAAAGAATTAAAATATAGTTTCACTAGAGATGACCTGATAATTTTGACGATGAAGAAGGGGATGCCTTGGGCATCCCCAAGCTTAGACGCTTGAGTCTTCTTGAAATATGCTGGGGAGATCCATGGGAGCCTCCCCAAGCTTAAGCTCTTCACTCTTCTTGATCCTATTATATCATCCTTCTCTCTTGACCCTTGAAAACTTCCGTCACACCAAACTCAAAGTAGATCTCATTAGAGGGTTAGTGCATAATCAAAAATTCACATGTTCTATAAAGACGCAATATGATTTGTTACTTTAAACATTAGCTACAGCCACTGATGTTATGTGAAGCTCTTCCACCCAAAAAAGAATTTCACTCAACACTAGTAAAAGAGAGAATGCAAAAATAAAAAGGCATAATCTGTCTAAAACAGAACAGTCCGCAAAGACGAATTTTTTCGAGGCACTTACGACGCTCAGATCGAGAAACTCTGAACTAATGAAAGTTTCAGACATTCATAAAGATTACGCACAAAAATTTCAGATTTAATTAACAATCTGGTGATTTTAGGAATTTCGTACAGTGAACAGCAAAAATCTGTTTCTGCGCAGCAATCAAAATTAAGCATCATCTTAACATTAGAGGCTACTCTTGGCACAACAATGCGAGAAAATAAAGATACAAAGGAGTTGCTACAGAAGTAAACAAACTCCTTGACTCAATAAAAGAAAAATTGCAGAAAAATAAAATGGGTTGCCTCCCATAAGCGCTTTTCTTTAACGCCTTTTAGCTAGGCACAAAGCATGCATCAAGTATTACCAAAGACATTGAAATCTCCCAACCTTTCGGTGGGATCATCCTTCTTAATTGGAAAGAAGAACCTTCGATTAATAGGAGTATTGAATTTCATAAACCCATACTTTGCATTAATAAAAACTCCATTGTTCTTTAAAAAGGGCCTTCCAAGGACAATATTACCAGGAGATTTTGCAAGAATCATAAAATTAACAGGGACAGTCTTATTCTGAATAGTAACCTTAACATCGTTAATAATCCCTATACTTTTTATGATTGTTCCATCCGCATGAAAATGAAAAACAGGGTAACTAACCATATTATCATATTTTAATAAATCATAAACCATTTTTGGCATGATGGACATTGTAGAACCAAGATCACAGTAGGCACGGAACTTTTCATCACCAATATTAATCTCAATGAATGGTTCCCAATCATTTTTTAACTCAACTAAAGGTTGTTCTTTAAATTATGGCTCAGAGTTAAATCATCAATTGACTTTTCTATTTTATCAAGCTTAGCGAATACCCAGTTTCATCCACCATTGGAAAAATTCCCAAACCACTCAAAATATTATGAGCTTTCATTGAATCAATCTCAGAAAAGGTTTCCCCTACCATGGTATCTAGAGCAAGTTGATAGACAGAAAATAAACCATGGTAGAAAATTTTTATCAGAACTCTCAAATCCATCTTAGGTTGCACCTTCTTGTGCAATTCCAAAATTCTCGCCCAGGCATTCCTAAAGGATTCCCCACCTTTCTGCCTAAAAGTAATAATTTCTCCCACAGGTGGCACTACGGAAAAGGAGCAGAGCTAGACATGATAACTAACAGAAAACAAAACTGAAAATAAACTAAATGCAAGTAACTAATTTTTTTGTGTTTTTGATAATTGAAAGCAAACAAGATAAAATAAAATAAACTAAGCAAGACAAAAACAAAGTAAAGAGATTGGAAGCGTGAAACTCCCCTTGCAGAAGACTGCTGTCTCCCCGGCAACGGCGCCAGAAAAATAGCTTGATGACGTGAAACACACGTTCGTTGGGAGACCCCAAGAGGAAGGTATGATGTAGTCAGCAGCAAGTTTTCCCTCAGAAAGAAACCAAGGTTATCGAACCAGTAGGAGCAGCAACTCTTCAGAAGGTTGTCAACGGCGCCAGAAAAATAGCTGTCGCAGGGAGTCTGGACTGTTGACGTGGAATCTGCACACAACACAATCAAACTACTTTGCCCCAACGAAACAGTGAGGTTGTCAATCTCACTGGCTTGCTGAAAACAAAGGATTAAACGTATGGTGTGGAAAATGAGTATTAAATTGCAGAGAATGAAAAAGGAACAGTTTGCAGTTTGTGGTTGTTTAATCAGTGTAAAAGAATGGACCGGGGTCCACAGTTCACTAGTGGTGTCTCTCCATAAAAGATAACTAACATGTTGGGTGAACAAATTACAGCTGGGCAATTGACGAATAGTGAGCGCATGACAATGCATATACATGACATGTTGACTACTATGATATTTAATTGGGCATTACGACATAATACATAGACCGTTATCCAACAGCATCTATGACTAATAATCCACCGCCGGGTTGTCATCCGAGTCCCCCGTTGGTATTAAGTTGCAAGCAACGGATAATTGCATTAAGTAAAGTGCGTAATGTAAACAAACACATATGCCCGTGGACATAGCATCGTTAGGTTATCCCTAGTGGCAACAGCACATCCACAACCTTAGAACTTTCTGTCACTGTCCCAGGTTAAACGGAGACATGAACCCACTATCTAGCATAAATACTCTCTCTTGGAGTTACAAGCATCTACTTGGCCAAAGCATCTACGAGTAACGGAAAGCATGCAAGATCTTAAATAACATATAAGATAGATTGATAATCAACTTGACATAATATTCAATATTCATCGGATCCCAGCAAACACAACATGTAGCATTACAATAATATGATCTTGATCATGTAGGGCAGCTCACAAGATCTAAACATGATGGCACAAAGTGGAGAGACAACCATCTAGCTACTGCTATGGACCCGTAGTCCAAGGATGAACTACTCACGCATCACTCCGGAGGCAGGCATGGCGATGTAGAAGCCTCCGGTGACGATTCCCCTCTCCGGCAGGGTGCCGGGAAGAGGTTCTGAACCCTCCCGAGCTAGGGTTGACGACGGCGGCGTCTCTGGATCTTTTCGTGGATATTTGCTCAGGTACTTAGGGTTTTCGCGTCGGGGGGAATAAGTAGGCGAAAGGGCGGCGGCTGCGGACCCCCGAGGGGCCCACACCACCCTAGGGCGCGGCAGAGGGGGGCCCGCGCCCTAGGTGCGTGTGGCCTCCTGGTGGCCCTCCTCTGCTGCTCCTTCGCTCCGTCAGGTGTTCTGGAAAAATAGGCACCCCCGTGTAGTTTCGTCCAATTCCGAGAATATTTCCAGACTAGCTTTTCTGGAATACAAAAACAGCAGAAAACAGGAACTGGCACTTCGGCATCTTGTTAATAGGTTAGTCCCAAAAAATGTATAAAAGTGATATAAAGTAGATGCAAAACATGTAGCAATTGGTATAAAACAAGCATGGAATATCAAAAATTATAGATATGTTTGAGACGTATCATGTGCACGTGTATGTGAGTGTCAGCGTTGTACTGTGTTTCACCAAAAAAAAATGCCCTCAATTACTTGACCTTGCTTTTTTTTGCCACGATTTATTTTGGCACTTGATAATTTGCCCTTTTCAATTAATTTCTTTTCTATTGAGAATTTAGGAAAAACTGCAAGACAAACCTGCCCCTAACTGCACACGCGACTCCAAACTGCAATGGCCCCTACGATTCGGTGGTTACAGACAACTAAATAGACTCCTTGTTGTACAGGCCGTCTCTTGCGCTGTCTATACGTGACCTGGAATTTTTTTATAGACGGGCAGGGTCGGAACGATTGCACATGCCCTTAAGAACGGCACAGAAGAACCACTTGCAACTCGTAGCTGCCCCTTGGCCTCCGCCGTTGCATGTCTGCCGCTAGTTGTTGGCGACGCCGTCGCTCGTTGCCGTGCCTTGGTCGACGCTGCTGCACCTTCGTCTCTAGCAACCAAATCGAAACGGTAGACAATTACAGGAGTAGGGACGAATCAAAGGAAAAGAAAGGAGCAGCGACCAGCCAGCTGCCCGCCGACGGCTGGAGCCCATAAATCCTAACCCTAGCTGTCAGCACAGGATGAGAGCGAGATGAGCGGGTCCTGTACCTAGCGTCGCGGGGGTGATGTCGCCGTCCTCCTAGGATCCCGCCGCCAACCGCTGTCTCTAACTCCGGTCGTCGTGAGGGTTGCGGCCGCTGCCAATTTCCTCTGCTATGGGCGTGCTGGGCTGCTGCTCCGTTCTTAACGAACGGCAGGACGAGACAGAACGAACTTGGCTGCAATGGAGGTCTGGAATGCTCTTCAAGTACAACCAAGCACCATTCCCTCTCTGCCGACACCTGGCCCTTCGCATTGATCTCGGCGTTTTAGAAGATCTGGGAGTCTAGAAACGCACTAATCTTCCGATAGCTCAACCTGACAGCCAGGGTAACCATCCAGAACACTAGAGACGATGTTACTTTTGGGCTCACTGAATCAAGGACCTATTAAGCTAGCTTCTATTCTTAGCTGGAGAGATCACATCTCTCCCTCTTATGTAACTGATACAAGACATGTTTTGATGCAATAATATTCAGGTGAGGACTCTCTATCCCGGTGACCGCTTCAAAAAGATAGGAGTGGTATTTGGTCATTATTGGGCGAATTATCAAGTGATAAAGTAAACCAGTGGCAAAAAGTAAGATAAGTGTACTGCGGAGATCCATTTCGGTTAATACGAGCATCTACAAAAATATATTTTTTAAATCTGCAAAAAAAAACTTTGGTGTATCTACAAACATTTTATGTTGGCATAGACAAAAAGTTACTTTTATAGCCTATGTTAAAAAGATTTAAAAGTTCTTTTACACACTCATTTTGCAGCACTTAAATTTATCTTTTTTATGTAAGTCATAAAAAGTGTCAAAAATGAACATCTTTCGATTTCATTTTTCTATGATATGTCTTTCTATATGAAAATTGGTTATTTACGATGTACGATGATCCCCGTTAAGCATCCATGGCTGAATGGCCATTTGAAATTGTAGAAAAGATTGGAACTTTGGCCTATAGATGGAAATTGCCAGTGGGATCAATGGTACATCCGGTTTTCCACGTGTCTCAATTAAAGAAGAAAGAAGGGCGCTAAGCTTTGACATAAAAAAGATTTTTTTAATGAAAATAGATGCTCCTATTAACCAAAAAACTGCCTCCATAATTGAGGGCAAATGGTCAAGTTTCCAAGTAAAGAAGGGCAAATAATCAAATTCTCCAAAGATTTAAACACTAGGAACAGACAGTCAGGGTAACCATCCAGAACACTAGAGACGATGTTACTTTTGGCCTCACCGAATCAAGGACCTATTAAGCTAGCTTCTATTCTTAGCTGGAGAGATCACATCTCTCCCTCTTATGTAACGGATACAAGACATATTTTGATGCAATAATATTCAGGTGGGGACTCTCTCTCCCCGATGACCGCTTCAAAAATGGGTAACCATCCAGAACACTAGAGACGATGTTACTTTTGGGCTCACCGAATCAAGGACCTATTAAGCTAGATTCTATTCTTAGTTGGAGAGATTACATCTCTCCCTCTTATGTAACTGATACAAGACATGTTTTGATGCAATAATATTCAGGTGGGGACTCTCTCCCCGGTGACCGCTTCAAAAAAGATGGGAGTGGTATTTGGTTATTATTGGGCGAATTATCAAGTGATAAAGTAAACCAGTGGCAAAAAGTAAGATAAGTGTACTGCGGAGATCCATTTCGGCTAATACGAGCATCTACAAAAATATATTTTTTAAATCTGCAAAAAAAAACTTTAGTGTATCTACAATCATTTTATGTTGGCATAGACAAAAAGTTACTTTTATAGCCTGTGTTAAAAAGATTTAAAAGTTCTTTTAAACACTCATTTTATAGCACTCAAATTTATCTTTTTTATGTAAGTCATAAAAAATGTCAAAAATGAACATCTTTGACATAAAAAAGATTTTTTTAATGAAAATAGATGCTCCTATTAACCAAAAAACTGTCTCCGTAATTGAGGGCAAATGGTCAAGTTTCCAAAGTAAAGAAGGGCAAATAATCAAATTCCCCAAAGACTTAAACACTAGGAAACCGCAAAAGGAATTTATTCCATCTCAGAACATCACGCCACCACTCTCATACGTACACGTGCCACTCCACGTCTCAACCTTCTTCACACATACATCCAGCACGTGGACACGTGCCCTCCCATCGGCCACCGGCGTGGACCCACCGGCGCCATCACTTGCTGTCGGCTTCCTCGGCCGCCTTCCTGCTCTCTTCTTGGACCTTGGCGGCGATCATGGCTGCCTCGTGCTCCGCGGCCTCCAGCAGGAAGCTACCTCCCTCGTCGTCCACGGCGACCTGGAGCGGCTGGCAGCCGAGGCCGTCGGCGACGGCGAGCATGATGCGGCGCATCTCGTCGCGGAACTCGGCGTGGTCGACGGCGCCGCTGTGATCGGCGTCGAACTGCTCGAATACGGCGTCGTAGAGCGCGGCGACCTCGGCGGGGAGAGGGAGCGGCTCGGCGGAGCCGAACCCCGCGCCGTCCAGGAGCCGGAAGGACTCCAGCGCGCGGCGGAGCTCGGCGCGGGACAGGACGCCGTCGCCGTTGGCGTCCAGCGCGGCGAAGCGCGCGTCCACGCTGCGCGCGAAGGCGGCCTCGTCCGCGACGAAGGACCGCACCGTCGAGCCGTCGAGGATCACCACGCTCATGGCGTCGTCCAACACCTGCACCTCGCTCACTCTCGCTCGCTAGCCGCTCTGGTCTCGGCTGCTTGTGAGACTTCCGACAGTGGATTTGGTTTGGTTGGTGGATGGGTTTGTGTGCTGGGCGCCGAGGGTTTGGCCTCTCGACCGAAGTTTATCTGCTTGATTGATGTGGGCTGATGCTTCGAGATATTTTCCTTTCCTATTCTGTGTGCGTGGTGAGCAACACGTGTGCCCTATGATTCTATGAATTTTGGGATATAATCGCCACACTTCACAACAACGCATACCCGGCCTGAAACGCTCACGGTTTTCATGTTAGCGACGGTGACGTGTGAGCCGATTGAGTGAGTAAGAACATCTATCTATTGGTCGGCAGGATAGTTTCCTTCTTTTCCTTTCGAGGGAACAACGGTGCACGGATGACATCTGGAATTCTTAATGTTCGAAGAGAGTTGAATACTGGAGTATAACTCATTATCTAGCTAAATTAGTAAGGGTGAATCATTTTCGAGAGTATATCCAGTGATAACAGACACCACGATACCACTCTGGAAAATTGAGACTTACAAGTTTTTAAAAATTTAAACAAAATTGTGAGCGTTCACAATATGCGTGTTTACAATACCGAATTTTTTTCAAAACCAATTTTGAAATACACATAGAAACAAAAAAGGCAAATCAATATGTGAATAGTGTCATTTATATTTTTGTCTTTTTGTGACACTATTCATGCTGGACTTGTTTTTTTAGTTTCTCCGTCTGTATTTCAAGTTTGTTCTAAAAAAATTAGAGATTGTAAACACAAATCTTGTGTACACTAACAAATTTATTTTTATATTTTTTAGAAATTTAGAAATTTGAATTTTATGGAATGGTATATGGGTATCATGTGAGGCGTGATATCACTAGACACGTCGCTAATTATTTATTCCTTTGTTACGCGTGACAATGCTCTCGACTATTATGTTTTATACATTGTGGAAAACGATTCTTCCTTTGCTGAGCGAAGCCAGTACCGACGCGAAGCGGTACCTTCTCGAGGGCTCCCAGGTATTTAGGTCTCCTCGCCTCTCGTCGCGCCGCCGCCGATCTGCCCCGCCTCTGTGGCCTTCGGGCCATGGAGACGCGGTGAATCTCAGCCCTCGCGGCGGGAGGGCGTCTTCGTGTCAAGATTTGTTGGGGCGGCATGATGGTGGCGGCGGCGTCTCTTTCAGTAAGGTCTCCCCGGTTTCAGTCTCATCTCAGCGGCGACGTCGAGAAGCTTGTGGGAGTGGTGTGTTTCTCGAAAATTTCTTATGGCGGTCGGATCGTCAAGTAGTTTCGTCGGCGGTTCATCCTTCTTCTTCGGCTCCGGGACGGATGAGGTCTTTTTGACCCGTTTGGCGACTTTCCATCCGCAACCAACAACGTCAGGCCGGCTCATGGAGGAGCGACAGCGGCGGCGCGCCGTCAACATGGTCTACAGGTTGAAGATGAAGGGCATCTCAAGAATCTCGTTGTAATATTCGTTTTTTTAAGGTGTTTTATACTACTAGGAAATGTGTCCATGCGTTGCAACGGGAGAAAAAAATCTACATCATGGAGGCACATAATGTAAACTCTCATTAACTTCATGCTTCACCCTCCATATGGGTGTTTATAGCGAAGCAGCTCTTTACTAGGTTATCGTGTCCACACTCGATGCATGACACACGCTCACTTGGTGGGCCCCACCCGCACGACCCCCTCTTATCCTCTTCTTCCGTCTCACCTCTGCCCCTTGTTTCTTCTCCCCTTGACACCTGAGTTGTCATGCTTTAGCGGCGCGAGGATAGAGCGAGCCGACCAATGACCTTAATGGTGGGAGTGGGGGTGCTCTGGGTGCAGCCACGTTGAAGACGATTTGGTAGCGTCGGACATTCACAGCTAGTCAAACACCTACAATATTTTCTCGTACAATATATTTGGATACTCAGTGAACCTTTGATGTTACATGATCTAAAAACTTTTTGGCAGCTCAATAGCAAACTATATCAAATGTACCATCTTTTGGCAGCTCAATAGCTCGGTTATTATTACCACCGTCCAATAATTTCCTTTCCTCCTTTGAAAACTATCACAAACTTGATCTCCACGAGTGATGTTTCCCAAGGGAGCTGAAGCTGGCATACTCAAAGCCAATCCTGTATCCCTTCCGGTTCAACATATTTCTTCCATGACAAAAGCTCCTTTGTCGGACCTATAAATACCAACATACTCACAAAACTTCCCGGTGCTCTAAATTTGTCTTTCGAAAAGAACCCGGTGCTCTAAACAGACCCGTAGTAGCACCACATCCAGATTTGAACAATCCCTTCTGGTAACATGCTCGTGCGTGGGTTGATCTTTATTGACCAGTGCTTTTAACATTATTGTCCTACTCAGCAGGTTTGTTCGTTGCCCTCACAATCAGAGCTAACAAGAAAAGCAATACGTGTATATCAGTCAACATAGTCTACTTGTGCTAGACCACACAGAGCTCAAAGAGATATAAACACTGCAACTGACTGTGTACAACTAAATCATCAGGATTATTTATATTCGCTCGTCACCTCGTCCTGTACCATGGGATTCGTAACAGCTAAAACTTATTTAGAGTAAGTAGATTACAGACAAGTTAAGCTGGTAACAGGTACACAATGATGGCATGATTAATGAACTGTTAAGACAGTAGGAAGACAGAGTGCAATTGAAAAGAAAAGGCATAAAAGAATATGCTTGAGTTTGCTCCTACCACAAAAACAACAACACCCAAAGCAACCTATCTTGCATATGCCTTTCAGAAATACATTTCGTCAAAGTTCGGTGTCTTATCCACTGAAATTAGCTGCAAATAAATACGCAGAGGTATGATGACTTAATAAAAGGATGAGGCTACAACTTTGTTTCCAAATTACCACTAAACATAAGCCTCACATCTATCCAGATATGGCCAGAGAATATGAATGCAACAGCTCTATCTTGAAAAAGGATGAACAATATGACCAAGAAGCTTCAGTATGCATGAGAGCAAGGAAAGCATGGCTGTTTGCAATGGCATGAACAATCAGCTCTGCATTTTTAGCCTCACCCTGTTGATAAGAGAGAACAAAACAAAATTCTAGTAGATTAAAACTGGGCGATTACCATAGATTCAAAACAACTAAATAAATAACACCTACTGATTATATCAAACATTTATAGAACTTGAAGGAGTAAATGGCACTGACGGTCACACAACTCGTGCACTATGTGCACTTAAGTCACACAACTGGAGAACGTGATTTTTTTTGTCACACAACTGGAAATTTGGTGCACGCAGGTCACGAACCCCACATGTCAGTCGTTTTCCGTTGCAGGAGCCAGGGCCGGGCCCACTGTGGTGCCAACTGTGATGCTGGCACAGGGCCCACAGATTTTGGGGGCCCCAAATTTTTATGTAAGCATATGTATACATCTGGAAAAAAATGGTTTCTATCCTTTGTCCTACGCATTGGGCCTTCATCCTTCGCCGTTGGGCCGTCTCCCGTGGCGCATCACTCGCGTGGGCTCCTGTTGGGCTGTTGAGGCGAATAGCAAAAGGTACCGATCGATGGTTCCATCGATCTGCTTAGAACGCCACCATCCCCAGGCCTGCCGAGTACGCCCGAAGCCAGAAACAGGACGAAGACGAACAGGCATGCCGGCACACGTCGGTCGATTGGAGTCGATCGATCGCAATCACTCCCAGCGGTACAGCGATGCTGCGTCGGGCCGCCGGCGACGGGCGACTGGCCGACACAGCGGTGGTTAGTTGGCGGCAATTCCTCTTCAATCTTCATCGCCTCATCGGCTGATCAGAAAAACAAGTACAGTCTGGTTAATATTTTGTATCCACGCTACTAATTTTTTTATCACATCCACGCTTTAGTTTTATTTTATTCATATTGTTTTTCAATTATGTAGATTTGACATGGGGAAACTTCAGTCCGGTTCCCAAAAGCGTAAGAGAAAAGAAAAATAACAAGATTTTATTAAATCTCAAAAAAGGTGTTGTGGACAAATTTATTA